>NJPT01000095.1:0-145178 GCA_002946425.1 Rutstroemia sp. NJR-2017a BBW
CGAACGCTTCGGACTTGACCATTGCTCATTAGATTTATGCACATGATTCAGCGATCCAGGGCGAGGATCTATTGTCATTTTTAAGGATAAATATTATAAGTTGATTTAATTCTAAAATTTTGAAGTTCTAGTATGGGAATTAAAATGGGTGACCGCATCTCGCTTAAGGGGTGCGACGAGATGTGGCCTGAGCTCTTACAATCGCAAGCGAATACCGCATCGCAAAGTCGACGGGACGGAAATGGCGTCAACAATACTTGGATATGGGAGAGGAGGCAAAGCGGCATACACGACAGATGTCTAAAGTCCTTGGACGCAACTCGAGAGTCACTAAATCGATATGTAAGATGTTAGTTTTTCCATCCAAAAATCCAGTCCCTAAACAGCCACTTGATGCTCAGATAGAATACCACAAAATACCTGTCATAAGGCGTCAGCTACAGCGGAAACTGAAGGAGCATACTAAGAAGGGTGGGAGATATATTTGTGCCTTTATAAAGAAGGTTATTACACCCAAAAATCATGAAGATCGGACGGTCTATGGGAACGAGCATTTGTATGACGAAGTATTCGGCTTTTGGGATCATGTTGTCTTTACGGACGAAGCACATATAGATCCTACTGCGCAGGGTCAATGCAGAGTACTCCGGGAGCAAGGAACTCGCGATAGGCTAGAGAATATCGAAGAACGACCTCCCCTCAAAGGTGTCCGGTTCCACATTGTGGTATGGATTAGTTGGTGGGGGAAAGCAGAGAAATTAAGGTTTTATAATGATGAGGAAGACAAAGTAGAGCAACCTCATATGCCCCCGAAGCCTCGGCGACGCCCAACGACCGAAACAGAGGAGGATTATCAGCGTCAACTAGCTGAATGGGAGGCATCTAAGCCGCATGCCCGGAATGTCAAGGTTCAGGGCAATTCAATAACTCAAAAGTACTATGTGGCGGACCTACTGCCTGTCTACGTCGCTGCTATCGATCGAAAAAATGCGTAAAATCGACAACAAACAGTGGTATCTCTTGGAAGATGGTGATCCGTCACATGGCATGCGGAAAGCAGGACTGGCAGAGGAATATAGGAGGGTTTACGGCGTCCAAAACCTTCAGCATCCTGCTCAGAGTCCTGGTCTTAATTCTATAGAAGGTATTTGGGCTATTATTAAGCAAAGGTTACGGGAAAGGATCTTTGATTCTGAGGATGAGATGAAACAGGCATTACAAGAGGAATGGGACAAAATCACGATGGAGGAGATCTGCCACCGTATTTATGATATGTCCAGAAGATGCTCTGAACTCGTACGATCAAAATGAGGTCCTTTTCGAGGCAATAAGTGGTAGTTTAGATTTATTATAGAATTAAATAAAGTGGTCGATCTGTTGATTCTGTTACCGCTCATGGCCCGTGCGCACGGAATTCTGACTCCCACTGTTGGGTACACTTATTTATCCTTGGGACCAAGTATGATCAAGACTTTGTTCGCTCAACATCGGAGCTTTTTTTGCCTTCCGTTCTCTGTATCTATTCAGGGTTACTCGCTCAGGTCTACTTGGTATATGGGATAAATATTTGTAGTCATTGTCGCTCCACGATCTAAATTGTGGCCAATCAAGTAGCCCGGAGAAGTTATTTCTGCTAGCTGATTGGTTGATAAATAGTTAGCACAAGAATAGGGACTGCAAATATTTATCAAAAATACCAAGTATAAAGAGCTGGTGCATATTGTATTTATTCTGCTGCGTCTAGTTATATGATCGAATTAAAATCTGACTACGGCTTTCGTCGCAGGATAGTACATGAAAATTAAACTGGATAGCGTCCATGACTTCTATATCGAATCTCTAGATTGTTGCAGTGAGATAGCACTCCTCGGTGTGGTCTTGGTCAAGCTAAAGAACCTATTATACCAACCTCCTGAAACAAGGCACCGAAGTCCGCTTCAGGCGAAGAAAAGCAGAGTATTGGCTAAGAAAACAAGGATGCTATCTCAATGTTCCTAGAAACACTGTTGCCAAGACCGCAATATCTTCGTAGGTTGTTATTGTCAGTTTTAGTACAATTCAAACAGATGATTAATGATAATCGGGCTATACTTATCTGTAGTCAGCGGTCGAGCTCTAGGATTTAGGAAGGTATATACACCTTTTTAACACTTATATCAGCAAATCTCATAGCAACAAGATAAAAGGAACAAAAAGTTACGTGTGCAAGCGCAAAGCCTCAACATTGAGTCGATTCCACACACCAATGGAACCATATTTTTGATTTATTGATACGGTCCTCCACTCAGGCGTGGCGGTCAAAGGATGCGGAGGGTAACCTCAATCCATTGAGAAGAGGCCCGCTCTGGACAAGGCCTTTACCTCTCTTTAGTCATTTGTTGGTCTTTGGGCTTATTCTCCACAAAGCGCTTTTGCACCGTTATATAGTAGTAAGATTGGAATTTCAACCTATTAGTAATCCTAAAAATTCATAGCTGTAGTGGTAAGAGGACAGGGGGGCCAGCTTTATAGACGTCGAAAGCCGAGGCTGGCTTATGTACACATCTTCCCTAACTTAGAATAGCTGATTATGTTTTTAGGTATTCCATAGTACTGCTGTAATATTCAAATCCTGCGCAGGAAAAGAAATCTGCCATGAATATGAGTTCTCTAGCGTCCTCATTCATACATAACTCGATTTCATGGTTTAATTTATTTCGCTTTGACGCGGAAGCTATCACGAGGCGTTCAGATTGTACTAGACCTCGAGGCAGGGAACCCGGTTCTGTCTGTATGACGATTGTATTGCAATAATAACTAAATATAAGGATAATGTTTGGGCACGAAGCTCCATATACTAAAGTAACTCATCCTGTGCATATCGACCTTCGTTCTCCTTTGACCAGTTGTGATCTTCCCACTAATCATTTTAATCATGGGATCTCCTTCCAAGAGTACTTATAAGGCGGGACGAATCATAATTTGTCTTTTTGTAGTGTTTGTAGTGTATAGTACCATTAGATGCTCTAACTCACTATTGAAATCCATCATAATCCACCTCGAATCCCTCAAGGAAGAAAAAACTAAATCCCATTCTTTGAAATTTGAGTCGGACCAAACTGCCAAGAACAGCCATCATGCGGAGAAGTAGATCCCACTAATGAAGAGTTAGTAAAAAATATGGAATGTAGATATAAAAGCTTAACCACCGCCCTTTTTCGAAGTAGCTGAAACTTTGAACGGCTTAGTAGAAGTAGGAGTTGAACGTCAACAGTGATTGAAAAGATCATCATCTACTATTTTAGGAATTTAAAAGTATAGGACCCCTCGTAACATCATATAGGAGATCATTAATTGCCGGAGATGAAGCTCGGGCTTGAAGTTTCTGGCCGGAGAGATGGTGAAGGTTTAAAACCATTGTTATCTACAATTTTGTTGCATAGAGGCAAGGTATCATAATTTAGATTTTCAAGAACTGTGTCGAGAAAGTAAAGTGAAGTATACTTGGTCAAGGCAGACTGGAGGATCTGAACCCTAATGCATATCGTTAGCTATTCAGTGAAGAGTATGTCTAATGCATGATGATAGCAGAGCCACGTTTGAAGTTAACGGGCTCTCCTCGCTGATTTCTGATCCTCCGATAGAATGCGTTGTGTTTAAGCACGAATGGGTGGACACTCTTCTGTACCTTACTTTCTCAAAGAGAACTTGCCGCAGTAGCAAGGCGCTGTTCGGCACCAAGGCTGTTCTGAGAATACTGTTATTCATGCAACACAAGCAATTCACAAGACCACAGGCGGTTGTCATAGTTACAGAGCATTCATGTAAGCGACTCGAGAGCTTCTGATATTCCTTGTATGAATGGCTACAAGGTTATAAGCAGAATTTAGGTAGGGATAGCCTCAGACAAAGCCGATGACTCTAGTTAAGCTGTTCAAAGCTGTGGACGCAAGAACTGGAGCAATGGCCTAATTCTACGAACATTATTTCACAATAGTTTCACATATTCCCCATGTGGTGATACTAATAGTGCATCTCCACCACTGCAGAATATATAATCATTCCCAGGAATTTCATCGAAATCTTTCATCATATCACCACCTTTTGTCGCCACCTTTTGTCGCCACCTTTTATCGCCACCTTTTATCGCCACCTTTTATCGCCACCTTTTATCGCCACCTTTTATCGCCACCTTTTATCGCCGACATCAAGTCATCCTCTTCTCATAAAAAATTGAATATAACCGAATCACAGTGCCGCGCATGGCTGAAAGGCAAAGAAAGGTGATGCCAGAACCATGTTGTAGATGGAGAAGGAAGCAGTTGCCCCAATCAGTCATCCAGAAGAAAGATGTTGACAAGGCATCAAAACAGCTTGTTGCTCTATATGTATGCAAAACGTTCCATCACCCCGGTGGAGCGCATTCTATGCAACAGAGCGATAAAAGAAGATGTTTTCAGCCATTCTTTCGTAAGGGAATAGAACGGCATGTACACTCTACACATCAGCATCTTCCAAATCAAAGATCAACGGCTCCCCAGAGCTTAGGCCCCAATGCGTTCAAACGAGGGGATTCAACCGCGACCGATAGAGCTAAGCCAGCCTTCGTCTACAATTCTTTACTGTGGGGATCAAGGGAAAATCAAGTACAAACCAAACAGCATATGCAGCAACATCATTAGAGTCCACCTCGAACCACGCTACACTAATAAGGGTGCACTTGTGGTTACTTGGGTGATTATGACTAATTCTTATTATTCTGGGCATAATGCCTTCTTAAGGAAAGCTTTACTCACACGTCGTCGATCTCTCTAATTACATGTTAAAGTATTCGGTGTGAATGGACAGTTCTAAATCAGGGTTCCAACAGCATGCAGCAGTAGTAGAGAAACCAACCGCTGTGGCGTCGGTATCTCAACACGAAGCACTTGGCGCATCCCAAGTCCTCGCCTGTCAAGGTCGTCAGCTGGGAAATTTGCAACGCAAAGACGCGGGTGCCATATTAAAGATGAACTTCTACAACACAGATTGCTTTCACCAGGGGGCACTATAAGTTTCAGCGATATACAGGCCTACAACATCTTGCGAAAAGTATAGGTGTCGGAATAAGATTCAATAAGACTACGGGAAAGATTCAACCGTACGGCATAGACCTATGAATAACTTCCAATATAATCATTTAGATCTAATTATTACAGGAGATTAGACCTATATAATGACATCTCTCAACCCACAGTTTAGTTGAATCAGACTTACCTTAACCAAGCACTGAGTAACCTATTTTGAGTGATTCTTGTACCACGGTTGAGAAGTCAACCCATAATAAAGATTACAGGAAATTGCAGGAGTTTACATACAATACAATAGCCCTCTGTATAGGACTACCGAGTGTTGGTATGGCCATAAGCAAATTGGACATATTGCATGCATATTGACGAGCTTATCCTTTTGTACCCTTCGTTCTACCGGAGGCTTATTAGGTATTCACTTTGAGTGTAAGATTTAGAATGGTTCAATTTCAGCGAACTAAGTGGCATCCGGCGATGTATTTATGCTACAAAGAGGACAGATTACAGTCCATAATAGGCCTAGGAATAGTAATAAAAGCACTGCTGTAAATGAGCGAATTCCACAGTACTAAGAAGTGAAGGTATCCTGTATGCTATGTTGACAATTATTCGAAGCTCATGGATCAGAGGTTCCCCTCCCTTATCCAGTACTACACTTAGTTCAAGTCTTCGCAAAAGTGAATAATAGTTCTTTTAGTCTTACACGTGTGGTAGAAAAGAAAATATCTCCGCTAGCAGATCATTCATCATATTCATGAAAAGGTAGAATAAAAGTTTCTGTGGCGAGGGCAAGCTGTTGGTCTTTTACGTTCCACTTGACCATAATTTAATAATTAAACTTGTTGGAACATATGGTCAGCCCTTATGGTTGGCCATCACATGTTGAGGACTAACCTTAGGCCTCGTAGGACCTAGCCTGCATCGCGGGGTATATCCTCGACGCATTCAATTAGTTCTAGCTTTCTAGTAAACCTCAATATAACTCCTGTTACCCCTAACTTCCTATCCCCTGGGCCTATAACACCTACAGGGGCATTACTTTTAATAAAATTTAAGTATTTCACACCAAAATTTGCATGGGAAGGTGCTTATCTTAATGAAGAAAAATCGCTTTTCATTGCAGAATTCAACTTTTTCCTATTATTGAGACAAGTTACTTGATTATTCTAGAGAATCTTAGGACGACGGAAATGTTGGAAATCGTATATAATCGTACTGTAGACTAAGATCTCCTGTAATATCAATAGTAATCTATCACGTGAAGGCATGAAATGATTAAAAAGACAGTTGATTGACCTCCTTGGAAAAGAGCTCCTCAGCCACTATTTATACACTCATGAGCTCCATTCCAAGTAGGTGAAGAATGACTGATATGGTCAGTCCGATAAATTATATTCTTGACAATGCTTAGTTAGCACGCTGGCATGCCACGTCATGCGGCAGCGAGTTCCTACTGATCATGTGATCGATTTTCCATGACATAATCTCTACCTCGTCGTCGTTCTCAATGGTGTCATGGCCGTCGCCATCACCATTATCAATAATCTGACTATCCTTCTTGGCTGCTTTGGCTGCTTCCTGTTGAATCCACTCCTCATTCGTTGCAGCCCATATGGCATATGAATCCTCGATCTCTACAGCTAATGTAGCAGGAACCTCTTTGCCAGTACGATTGCATTCCTTGACGATGTTCTGCCGCTGCTTTTCTAGCTTCCTGGCAGTCACTCCTCTTGCTTTAATATCATCTCTTTCAGTACGCTAGAGCTTCAACCGTGCACTTCTGATCTTCATCTTCCTGACCTTGATAGTTGCTTTACTATGCATCAATACCACAGCAATCATGTCGCTTGGGGTGGGCACTTCGCTTGAACCGACTAGGATGCAACATATTCCTTAGGAGCGCACCGTAATGCCGACGATTACTCTCTGATGAAACACTGACCAACAGAGCCAATAGTCTGCCTTGACAAGATATGGTGTTCAAGAAACTAATTGAGGGAATAGATCGAAATCATATACTTTGGTTATGTATACATTCCACAGTATCCAGTAGTTAAACTGGTTTTTTTTTTACACGAATTCAATTCACAAACCAAACCTCTCAAAATCCAGAGAGCTTCATCTTACCAGGTTTAAACATTCTCAAGACCTTATTCATTCTTACTGTTGACTCTATATTTACCTTCTGCTTTTTTTTCTTCTTCGCAGGAGCTCTTGTTTTTCTCTCTACGACTTGTTGCTTGATTCTCGTCTATAACGCACTTGGCAAAGTTTATTTATGGTCGAACCCCCCAAAACATACTATTCTTCTAGAGTGTATATCCCTTAGAAGTTTACGAGAAGAGCATCGTAGGATTCCAATAACCAAAGAAAGGAAACATAACTGTGCTTTGTGAGTGTCTAGATGCTATAACTTCTGTCCATCGGGACATCAAGCAAGGCAATATTCTCGTCAAATTCCGAACTCATAACCATATAAAGCTGTCAAAAAATCAACGGATTCTGCCGAAAAAACTAAGCAAGTTGTTCCGCTTGGCTCCGAGCGTCATCTTGTCTGTGTACATGATATAGTATAGTAAAGGTTTCAAGCAGGAAAGATTGAGAAATAGTTAAGAAATAAGCACGCTTTACCTTAATATTGGCTAATATTCGCCGCAAAGATGGTCATGGGAGTTATGAAGATACAACTGCGACTACTTTGTGCCCAGTTATTGAGTAGACTTATCGACGTACCTTGCCGCTACGGTTGAAAAAGTTCAATATTGATGGCGTCCATTATCGAATTTATGGAATGCAAAATATTTATGTAGATATATGTCCTCATTCCAAAGATTGCAAGCGAGATTGGTGGGGATATAAGAGGTATCTCTGTAAATGTAAATCATACTGTATAACTTAGATCTATAATTCTTTTTAGCCTGTATCATTCTCGGATTATCGTAATCATATAGGACGTAAACATAAAAGATTTTGTATAGGTCAAAAGACATACAACCGTAAGTGTAACTATAACCATTTGCGCCACTACATAGATTGAAAATCGTCTTCTTTTACCAGCACTCAGTTCTGGTGCTCCCCCCTTCATTTAATCACCACCTATTTTATTGACAAACCCATTAACTCATCAACCACCCATTGAAATCTCTCAGTAAGTAGCTCATAATGAAGAGAATATATAAGTATTTCATTTAATAATCTGCCATCAACTAAAAATGGTTCCTCGGCTTGAAGAACATATTATTATGCGAATCAAAGATGCACTTCTGGAGGACGGCGTGAAAATCGATGCGCGTTTATTAAACAACTGGCAGCGAACTTCAATACTACACCAGCTACGATATATTTCCATAAGAAGCGATTAGCATCAGGGATAGGGCTTCAACCTCGTAGCAGTAGCAGATCAAAGTAATTACCCCGGAGATGGACCTTTGGATTATGCACCTCCTGGATAAGATCTCATGATTGTATCAAGATGAGATACAGGACTTTCTAAAAGACGTTTATAGTATATATAGAGGTCCATCGAACTACAGTTGCCTTAGCCCTGAGGAGGATTGCCTATACTTGAAAGCGGCTGAAAGGAGTAGCACAGCAGAGAAATGCAGAGCCTCGGCTGGCTTGGAGGCATAGCATCCAGTTCCTTCATCCTAATCAAATCATCTCTGTAGACGAATTCGGGAGCGATCAACGGACAGGAGATCGCGTTTATGGGTATTCGAAGCGTGGAAGTAAAGCCGTCGTCCATAGCTGGCTGCAGAGCAAGAAAAGAGCCTCTGTGCTGCCGGCTTACACCATAGAGGGCTACATTGGATCAACAACCTTGAAGGAAGCTGCACTGTAGAGATCTTTAAGTTCTCTATACTCGATAGGTTGCTTCTTTTGGGCAATCCTTGTATGGATTGCTAAATAGCGTGAAGCTTTGTATGAGTGTAGGCCAGCTACTGTCGGAAATATAAGATTTTCGCAACCATCGCAATACGTTGAAATCGAATAACGAGCCCTATGCGGGACCTTCTAAAAGACGTACATCATCCAGATGGGAAATAGATTCTTGGTGTGATTGCGAACTTGAGCGACGGCGCCTCTTCCGAGTATAATCCTGATCACCGGGGTTGCAATAGAAGAACTCGCCATCATCCGCGAGCTGCTTTGGATTCGCCAAAAACTCTTTAAATTTCATGGGTTCTACTAGTGTGAGTGCACTGTTTACAAAACAGTATACGACCTTATTGTGCAATTTGTCAAGCATGTTCTCCAAATCTTCCATGACGACGTGGTCCACCCCTGTTTGATAGCCAATTCTTGCCCTCTCAAATCGCACTTTATGACTTGAGCATTTCAAGACTTCCAAGCGCGTCTGAACAATGCCATCGTCGACTCGTGAAATGTCGGCGCGGAGAGCCGATTCTCTCCACATGAGGTCTCCCTGGTCTTCGGCAAGTGACGCGTCAGCCTTAGCTTGAGCCACAGCGGCCTGTACGGATTTTAATTTAGTTTCGTATCCCAATTTCTCCTTTTCAAGGTCTATCAAACGATACACCTCAAGTAGCTGAGCTTTCAGCCGCCTCACACGCTCATCTCCTCCATATACTTCAGCCTTTAGGTCTCCATATACTACAGCCTTCAGGTCTTTTAATTCTTTTTCCACGGTCCTCGCAGAGAGCTGGGCCGTCTGAAGGTCTTTCTCTAGACCTATCACTCGACCTTTTGAGGTGTCTCTTGCTGTCTTGAGATCCTGGATATACGAGCCCGACCAACCTTTCACCTCATCTAGTTCCTTCTGTAATGCCAATTTTTCCTCATTCAGGTTCTGCGCGAGATCCTGAATTCGGACTTCTTCTGCCCTCCAGACCTCAGCATTTCCTCTCATCTGTTTATCCAGTTCTGCTTCACGTTTCCGCAATACCTCGTTCTCAGTTTTGGCAGTGCTCAATTCTACCTTGAGATTACCGGTACCTTCTACGTCTTTCCGCATGGCTTCGTTATCATCTTGGGCCACCTTCAGTGATTCCTGGAGAGTGCTAGTAGCCTTCTGATATTCTTCTTGCAACGTAGTTGCTTGGTTTCTAGCTTTTTTCAGCTCTTCATCCAAGGCTTCGAGACGGTGTCGTTGGTCGTCTATGGTTACGCTGGCAGCCTCTAATTTGCTCTGGAGATCATGCATGTTGCGCGCTTCTTGCTCAATAATTCCAGCACGTCTCTTCACCATACTAAGCATTCCGTCCATTATTGGGTTATTTGTTTCCAGCTCATCGATGACCTCATTACTGATGGTGAGCTGGGGCTTCGAAATATTCTTCTGCCACTCGAGAATTTCAATGCTGGAGGTGGGATGTAGCACATCATCACGCCCATAGAGTGCAATGAAGGCGAAAATCGACTTTTCTAATGCGACAATCTCGTCAAAATACTTCCCGGTCGTGGCGAGATCTCCAGCCGATGGAAGTTCATCCTCTGAATAAATCGTCTCGCAGTCGCCGCCTTCATAGCCTGGTTCAAGTCTCTGCCTCGTAACAAAACATTCTGTTAGCTTTCCTACGCCTTCTCTAAGTCCCCGGATCTTTGCGTGTATTATCTCCAACCCTTCACTCTTTAGAGCGCTCTCCGATCTAACATATATTAGATCTTCCGCTTGTTGCTGGTTCGTGGAATTTAGTTCCTTAATGAGTGTCTGTGGTTCTTGAGGCGATGGTTCATCACCAGTCATATCAGCATCAATTCCCACCTGTCTATTGCCGCTTTCCCATTCGTCAAGTATCCTTTGAAGCTCCTGTTTTTCTGTCGTTGCAACTTGTGTCTGGGCGGCCAGTTCCTGTAAATCTAGCTGTTGTCTACAATACTGAGATTTATACTCCGCGATTTTCCGTTCAAATAATGCAACCTCTGAGCGAGAGGAGTTTAGAAGATCTTCGCGATCTGCTATCAGTGAGTCTATTTTTATTTGCCTCTCATGCAGCTGTTTGGCCGTCTCGAGCCGCTCCCGAGATTCTTCGCATGTCCGGATTCTATTGGCAGTTTCTATTTCGGCAATTTTCTTTTGGTATTCCCGAATACCTTCTACCTGCCTCGCGGATATCTCATCAGACTCAGATAGTCTGGATAAGTTCGTCGAATTTTCCTTCTGTTGCTCAGCAATTTGCCTTTTAGCTTCCTCGAGCTTTGACACGATGGCAGCATGAGATGTGGCTTGATTCGCATTATCTTTCCGTAGCTCCTCGATTGTCTCATGAGCCTGAGCGAGGTTGTCGACCTGTGTAAATACGGGCTCAACCGGCGCTCTGACTGCAGCCCCTTCCACCCCCGGCTGAAGCATGTGCTCGAGACGCAAATGTGGCATGTGAAAGAATACCTGAGCAGTTCCACGCTTGACAAACAAGTTGGTCATAAATCTACCACACTCTGGATCTTGACAGATGTAATGAAGGAAAAAGTAAGGGGCGCACTCTTTCAGTGCGCCGTCATATGGTCGCCCATATCGACGGTCTACCTTGACGTCAGTCGTTGTAGTGGTCCAGACAGGAGGGCTTTGACCAGGTTGAGCCTCAAGACTATTCAGCTGTTGGAGAAGCTCATAGTGTGCTTGCTCTTGGCGTTCAATATCATAGTCAAATTCCTCTCGCGATCTAGCCTTCGTTAGCATTTCTCGAATATAGATACATGTAGGATCTCTTTTGAGTAGAGCATCAATCAAAGTCGATTCAAAGCCGAGGTCCGCTGCAGTCCTGGCAAACTCTTGCAGGCATTTCGGATCCGGACCGACAACAGCAACCTTGTATTTTCCATCTGTCTTTGGACAGAGGCTCGTCAGACGAGGATAATTTCGCATCGCAAACATCCAGAGCTGAGCAGATGCTACCTCGAACTGGCTTCCCTCGTCTATGGTGGCGCTGACCTTCTTGGTGAGGCCGTCTGCATATTCAAGCACTACGGAGTTTCTCTCCAGCCCGCGCCACGCATATCGTAGTGCATCTCTGAGCTGAAACTTTCCAGGATCGATGAGCTTCTTCACTGCTGCGAGGCTGTCCTCAAGCCACAATGTGTCCTCGGTAAACGTTCTGATCGAGGGAATCATTCCATCGATTGATAATACATTTTGCTGCAGTCGTGCCCTTGCCACCTCGTCATAGACACAAGGAAAGACCGAGTAGTTTTCAAACTGTTCTAATATGTACTCCTTGTCTGCAGTTGATTTGACTGGGGCTCTCGCTTCCAGTAGCTCTACTGTGTTCGCATCTATACTTTCTGCGAGGTTATAATCGCCACCAATGATAGTTATCCAGGTATTCTTGATGTGGTGGAGGTAATGGATAAGTTCCTGGGTCATCAGTTGATGTCCCTTGATCAGATGAAGAGGAACTTACATGATCGCACTTAAGGCGGTTGAACCGATGCAAGGTCCCTTTTTGGAAGGACTGCCACAATCCTATAAATGGTCTCAACGCACTGAATGCAGCATATAACGCTGGTCGTTTCTCGATGGCTTTCAAATCAACCTCGGCTTGTTTCGAGCACCACGCCCTCGCCCATGACCTCTCGGCCTCTATGAGTCGAAAGACGGTGCCATCGTCGTGTGGAAAGGACTCAATGTTGCGGTCTTGTTCTTGGATGGCAAAACCCGGTCCAAGAGTATCTGTCTCGTCAGCGAAGTCGCTTAACTATGCACAAATTGAGACGAACTATCTTCGAGGAGCTCGACTGCCCACCACACGTTGTGGGGATAGCCATGCCGTTTAGCAGCCTCCAATCTATGCTGCCCATGATTATATGCCAAAAGGATACCTTCAGGAAGTTCGAGATGCTGCAGAGCCTCACCATCTTTCAAGTCATCGATGGTTATTCCAGACAATGATAATGCGTCATTAAGAACGGATTGAGAGATTTTGGCACGGATACGATTCCTCGGAATGTTAGGAATACATCCTTCAAGCCTGAATTCTCTGACCCAGTGGTTAAACTTTTTAGGTTGTAATGGAATAGATGGTCTACCTGGCGGAGACTCATACTTCAGGTTCTTCAGTCTCACCAAAGCAACACCTAATGTAGCTTCGTGCACTCGACGATCTAAGGACTCAGCGTTTTCCCGTGAACCGTCCATTTTACGAGAGGAAGTTAATGATAAGAAAGGAGCTGGCCTGGTAATATCTCTACATTGTTACATCTGGCTCTGCTGACCGGATCATGCTGACAAGATGTTGCAGACCGAGGTACTTCTAATACTATAACTAAGGCACCAATGTCCCCTTCCAAATTACAATTTAGCAAACATGAAGAACCCTCCCAGAGAAAATGCTAAGCGGAACACTGGTATTTGGCCATTAGCAGGAAGTTTTAATGATAGACCCATTGAAGAGGTCCCGCTGCCTGGGAAGGTCCCGAATCCGGCAGAAATTGTAGCCGGCCCTGTCCAAAATAACGGCACGATCGAATTTGGCGGCATCCGGGTAAAGCTTATCACATACAGGACTATTCCGGGAGTTATCTTAATCAACGCTGCTAAGACTATGAGCGAATGGATGAAGTTACGTGCACTTAACCATCTCAACATCATTAGCTTTGATGATGAGGACTCTGGAACGGGGCACTGGCTCCCAACAAGGACAGAAGGTATGAACGATAACCCAGAAGGGCAATGTGAACTATACATCATGAGGCCTCCGCTTCCTGTTTCAGTTGCTGCAGCTGCAGCTCAATATCCATTTTCTATCATGGATGCTCATAGAATGTGCAAAGACGTATGATTTCTTAGAAAGGTTTTGCTCTTCTTCTTATGCTAAAACTCATAGCTTCTCAATGCTCTCAAATATCTAGCTAGTCATGAATTACTTCGCGGTGACTTCGACGCGAATCATGTCATTGTGACTAGAGAAGGATTTAAGCTTGGTATGAACCCCGAAGTTGAAGCTCTGAAGATTGGCTAATTTAGTAGCGAATATCCATCTCTGCGAGGATGCTTCACAGTATAGTGAGAATGCTTCGCAGTATAGCGAGGTGAAGGATCTTCAATCAGTCGGGAAAATTTTGCGGGTTATTTTAGTAGGGAGGGGAGAGGTTCAAAATATATTTCCATGGAGTGCTTTCTATCGCGGTGCTATGGAGGAGCTTAGATATGTGGTATATACCGATACTTTATCAAAAATGCTTCTGATACCTTGGCATTACAAGCATGGGCAGTACGAGGAGCAATCTCAGCAGGATCGACTTGGTGGGGTTGCTTATGAAGTTCACCAGAAACAACGTAACACTTTCCAATGGTAGTGGTGCCTATAAAAACTATAAATTTGGTTTATATTAAAATTTGGTATATACTAAAATTTGGCTTATACTAAAATTTGGTTTGTATTAAAATTTTGGTTTGTATTAAAGTTTGGTTTATAACAAAATTTAGTTTATAATAAAATTTGGTTTATACTAAAATTTGGTTTCTATTATAAACCAAATTTGTATTAAAATTTGGTTTGTATTTAAATTTGGTTTGTACTAAAATTTGGTTTGTACTAAAATTTGGTTTGTACTAAAATTTGGTTTGTACTAAAATTTGGTTTGTATTAAAATTTGGTTTGTACTAAAATTTGGTTTGTACTAAAATTTGGTTTGTACTAAAATTTGGTTTGTATTAAAATTTGGTTTGTACTAAAATTTGGTTTGTACTAAAATTTGGTTTGTATTAAAATTTGGTTTGTACTAAAATTTGGTTTGTACTAAAATTTGGTTTGTATTAAAATTTGGTTTGTACTAAAATTTGGTTTGTACTAAAATTTGGTTTGTATTAAAATTTGGTTTGTACTAAAATTTGGTTTGTACTAAAATTTGGTTTGTATTAAAATTTGGTTTGTACTAAAATTTGGTTTGTACTAAAATTTGGTTTGTACTAAAATTTGGTTTGTATTAAAATTTGGTTTGTACTAAACTTTATTTTTTACTAAAATATATTTTTTATGAAAATTTAATTTATATTTCAACTTTGGTTTATACTGAATTATAATGTAGTTTAAACTAAAATTTGGTTTATAGTTAGAGTTGGTTTATACTAAGATTTGGTTTATATTAAAATTTGGTTTATAAAAATTTGGTTTCAATAAATCTCACTCTTACCTATATCAATATTAAAATTGGTGTGACCCAACCTAACTAAAAACACTGTAAATCTCAAAGCAGTGATAAATGACAACATTTTACCGTAATTCTCCGATTAAAATGACCACAATTTTAATTTTGGAGGCCCATCGAAAGGAGGATGTTTTTGATGACACGGAAAAATACTCCTTGTGTGGAAGAACTTTGTTAATAATCACACGGAACGGCAGAGCAAGTCAAATTTGGCAATGTACTCTAATATCTACAATAAACACCATTTTTTGTTGTACAGTATATACTGTAAGACTTAAATGACAGAAATTCGCTGCTTCAGCGCGGAAAATGGCTGACATGGTCAGTGCTCAGAATCATTTTCGGGTTTTCAAGTGACTGAAAAGCAATTTGTGACTTCGCAAGATATAGTACTATTTCGAGGTGCTGACTGTTAGCTTAGAGCTTCGAATTACTATCCCTTTAGAAGTCCCACGAGCTCCACGACAGGTGGTCTGTGTGCGACGCGGAATGGCCTCAATCATCAACTTGTAAACAAATAATCAACTATTTATTACTGTAAACAACAATCACAATGTCTGCTTTAGGATAGATGCAACCACCCTCAAGCCTTCGGAAGATGCACTATAGAAGTCGGGGGTCATTTTGAACATATGGAAATTGAGCCCAAACACACAACCGATAGCCTACCCATCGCAGTCCGATATGAGAATACTGCAAAATTATTTACTCGGTACTAAAGTAGCAAGGGACTCGATAGCTAGGTGCCAATTAATATTCTCGATCTTGAAGAATTAAGGTTGTGCCTACAGCTGCTACAAAAGTTGTATCGTGCGGGCAACCCTAAAACACTCCAAATACACTAATATATAATCCTGGGTGACCTCATTCTCATGCAGCATGCGCTTAAGTGAGCGAACGCGAATGAGAACACGCAAGCGAATGAGACTTTTTTCTCGCCAAAATTGTTAGTGATTTGAACAAAAAAATGTTCCTCAAATTCATTTATGTTTGGGTGATTTTTGGTATACAAATTTCTACCTGAAATCGCCTTTTATTTAACCTAATATAAGAATCATTAATCAAACATCCAAAAATAATTATTTAAAAATAAATTTTTTTTTTGAGATTTCTATTAAAATATATGATCTTAACGTATATAAAAAATATTAACCAAATACATATTTCTGATTGTAGGTAGTTTTGTATACAAAAATAAGTATTTTTAGAGTAAAATTAAAATATAATTATATCTAAAAAGTACCTTTAATATACATAGACTAATTTAAATGAAAATTTTAGCTTTGATGTCATCCTTAGAGAAACTGTGAAATGTAAGTGATGCTCGATTACTTGTAGAAAATCCGTCAGCTGTATTATATACAGAAAACTACCCGACTTCATGCATGTTACCAAATATTCCTATTTCATTCTTAAGATAAGAGGTTAATGGAAAAGTCTATCTCAGTCTAACAATCATACAGTAATGGACCTTCCTATTGCGTTGATGATAATCCCCAGTAGCGCCCTCTTGTGCATTACTCTCATCCTTTTCTTACAATATCACCTATCATATTCCGCTTTTCCTCGCCTCCAGCTCTTTATCCGTAAATATGTCTCCGATCGCCCACTTCCCCGCTTCATGAGAAGCCTAGGAATTGCATCGCCACTATATCTCCTCGCTCTTCTCATTATCCTGGCTTTCAATATCACGCTTCTCGCAGTTTTCCGAAGTCGTCTCATTCTGATCAAACGATCTGGTAATGCATTCCTCATCAACTTCATTCTGTTGATTTTTGGCGGTCATCCTAACATATTCTCTGATCGCATCAATATCTCAAGGGAGTTTAAGTGTTTCTTTCACAACTGGCTTGGTGCTATCGCGTTGCTTGAGTGCATAGTGCATGTAGGAACAGCACTGGGCTTGACTCAGTTCAGGGTTGGTATTTTCTCTTCGTCATCCAGTATAGCTGGATTTATAGTAAGTTTGAATCAGTTAATTTAGTACCAAGGTTGGTGAGCTAAGAGTGTAGTCTGCCATTTGCTTAGCTACCTTGGGATTTTTCTCACTGCCATTTATTCGTCGATATTTCTATGAGTTCTTTCTCACGGTACACCTTGTTGGGGTGATTGCCACCATAATACTGCTCTTCATACATCTACAGCCACTCAGAATTTCCAGCCTCTCAACAATTTTATTGATCGTGCCAGCTTTAATGTGCGTTGTCATGATATCAATTCGCTTAGGACTAACCTTTTGGATGAAGGCGGATGTTAGCATCGTCGAGGTCAAAAACAATGGCTTGCTTCGTGTAAAACTCCATCTGAGAAGACCATGCAAAATCTATGCTGGCCAGTATGTCAGCCTGCGAATACCTACGTCCCTTCGGTATTTTAATGAATCACATCCGTTTTTTATATCATCGTGGGAGAACGATGGTAATGAGAATGCCAAGAATATTACCCTCCTTATACAACGTATGAGCGGATTTACCCGAAGACTTCGAGCTACAACAGTAGGGGCATTCCTCGAAGGGCCGTACGGCTATTCACCTGTATCGGGAAATGATAGCAATTTTATCTTCTTCGCGTCAGGAATTGGTATAGCAGCCCAGTTGGGTAGTATCAAGCAGTTACTGGACGCTAGGGATCGGGGGCCTACTAAGACTCAGAGAATTACCCTCCTCTGGGAAGTCAACGAGATTGGGCAGTGGGGTATGGCTATCGAGATGGTGCATCAGCTTCTCGATCAGGATGAAAATCGATGTCTGAGAGAAACACCTGACTGGCCGCTTGCGAAAAGACGACATGTTAGTCACCTATTTGAGTTGAGTTAAATAATACTGACGTTAGTGGTCACAGATCTTTCGGTATTCATTGTTCGTTTGTTTTGACTTGGTTAAACCTGATAAATCAGAGGGAGGTCGTCAAAGATGGAACACTGGGTCATTGAACATAGCTAGCACACTTGAGAAGGAGTTGGCCGATCTCGAGGCTAAAGGCCAGCTTCGAGCGCGCACATTGATTTCTGGTAAGTCTCTAAATACAGATTCGAACTACTTTCCTAACTTTTGCTAGTTTGTGCGAAGCAAGAAATGACGGATTCTATTCGAAAAGCTTATGTGCATATACTCAAGATGGAAGAGGGCAAAAAAAATATTACATTTCATGATCATGGCTATCATCCAGAAGCCTAAAGTCTACTAATTACATATAAATTTATAGAAATTAGATTTGAACCTGCTAAAGTGTTGAAAACTCGTGGTGTGGAGGTTATCCTGCGTCAAGATACTTACGGTTCAGTCACAAATTTAATGTATTACGTTTAATACTCAAGATATTGGGACGGCATAAGCCCATGAGCTGCGGTATTCAATGATT
Source organism: Rutstroemia sp. NJR-2017a BBW (assembly GCA_002946425.1). Taxonomy (NCBI): domain Eukaryota; kingdom Fungi; phylum Ascomycota; class Leotiomycetes; order Helotiales; family Rutstroemiaceae; genus Rutstroemia; species Rutstroemia sp. NJR-2017a BBW. The sequence goes on from NJPT01000095.1 coordinate 18,516, forward strand.
GGTTTGGTCAAATATAACGTAATCATTATGGAAGGGGTACTCATGTGCACGATCAAAGCAACTGTCGTAGACAGCCAATGGAAGGGGCGCTATCTGAGACGGTTGAGCAAGAACACAGTAATTTCGTGTGGGTGAGAAGGTCTTTGGCACCGAATGTGGGGTGGGCTTTCTTTTGTCCCACCTTCACAGGTGTCCTCTTTCTATGCTATCTTGAAGTTTATGTGAGCCACACTCCCTTGAGCACTAAACTTAACATAGTTAGTCTAGATATTTGCCATGGATATAGCTTAAGGCTTTATATCGCTGCTTTTGGCATATAGTGATTTGAGGCTCTGTGCTGACCTTTGGCATCTTCAACAACTCTTCCTGCTCGACAACGGTCAGCACCAAGAAATGGCACCACATCTTGCGAAATTCCAAGTTTCTTTAATCGCTAGTATGCTTTCAAGCAGTCTGTTTACTAGTTCTGAGATCGCAATAGCAGCTAACTGTAGTACTCGCGGTGTGCGAAGAATACGCTTAAACGTTCGATATTATGGCGCCCCTCAAGCTTCCTGAAACAAAATCACTAAGTTCAATGTAGGTGAAAAGTGTATAACATTTAATTTATCTACATAACTAACTAAAAAGAGAAAAGGAGCGTTTATATCCTTAAAATAGTACCCAAAGAATGGCAAAATCAGTGATTGCAAAGATTCCCATGGCCAGGTAGTTGTTGTTGACCGACCAGGAAGTCCTGAAAGTCATCGTTATTCTTAATACTCCAGGTATAGCTTCTTATTCTTTCACGGGATATCTGTGCAGCTTTCCTAGCTGATTGCCGCTTTCTACTACCGACTTGTTTTCTGCCTCTTCCTCTCACCCTATTTCGTCCCTGGATTGATTCATTAGTAGTGTACATCACGTGTATAGCCTGATGACTGGTTGTTAAGGTACATACCTTTTCATCAGATTCTTCCTCCTTAAGTGATTCCCAAATTTGCCAAGTAGTCTGCCATTCCAGCAATTTTCCCGGAGCTTCTGAGGAAGCAGTACTTCCTGGAAACAGCTCCTCGGTTCCCACATTCAATTGTGGTACCTCTAGATCAGGCTCTGGTGTAGAATTCAGGGTCGAATTGTTCGAGGAGTCAAAGGTGAAAGTTTCACTATGATCCATTTTCGAAATATTCGCATGAGATTCTTCTTCTGGTGTAAGGATATAGTTATCCATCGACAATATAATTCTACTTAGTGATTCGTCGACAATTGCTCCCCAATCATCCGGTTTATTTGATATTTCCGGCAAAAGGTCTCCGGTGGAAGTCTTCGGTAAACTAAGGTCTTGTTAATGTCTTATCAGGGAAGAGTTTGTATACTGTACTTACTTTTGTTCTATCAATGGAAGATTCTCCGGTCCGTCGGTGCTAACAAACATAGAGTGGTCGCCTGGTTCTTCATTGTCAAAGTTGTAGAACGGATCTTGAAGGGAAAAATAAGACTGAGGGTCCATTTCAATGTTGAAATCAGCCCATGTTGCGAAAAATTCGGCTTCGGTGAGAGAAGGCATTTGGGAACTTTGGGTAGGTTGCTGATACGTGTATATGGATAATTTTGGGAAATAAGAAGTTGGTTTGTAGTAAGATTCTCGAGGAGATAAACTCGGGAGATCGAACGTTTTATGTTAATCAGACATGCTACCAATTCATATGTATGCCTCATACATTTATTGCATTGTCTTCATGTCCTGTAATATCTACACTTCGATACAATGCCCTGTACCGCCATCTGCTTAGACAGGAAGGGAGATGAGGTCTGGAGCAGGGAAAGAGCTCCTCCTGAATGGACACTACCTGTTCACCTAGGCGATGAAGAATATTGCAGGGTATTGATTTGATTTACCTCAAACGCAGCTTTTTCAGCTGTGCGGTACACTAGGCATACTGATCGGCAGTAGGATGGAGATTAGGTATGAAGACGGAGGACGATGACTGCAACCCGCCGTCAACAATGCCTCGGCGTTAATACTATCCTTTTCATGCAGGGAGATCTACCGCAGCTACAAGGTCCTGATACCCTGATTTCTGCGCTCTCATTCCGGAAGATGCCTATCCGTAGCCACCAACTCCATTTCGCTGTCCACTACGACCTACCGATCTCAACATCATTTCTCGATCGTCGGTGATGCCTCTTACCTGACGCGCTCGCGAGAATTCTTCGCCTGTAGGGTTTCTCAGTCTCCTCCACCTTAATTCGGCAATATGGGTATAAGAGCTTCATCTGTTATGCCACCAGGTATGTTACTCTCCAGTAAGATGTGACCTCTACAAGTGTTTCCGTCTCCTAGTCCCATCTTTGGTAATGTCTCCATGAATGTTATACCCAATCAAGGTGGAGGTTCTCGAGATGCTTCTGGTGATTCTCCTTTGTACCATTCTCCCATAAACTCCATAATCAATCAGGTGGCCGTTCTGGAAGTGGTTTTGGTGGTTTTGCTTTGCGCTCTGGCACCATGAATCCTATGCTCAATCAGGCTGGCCATGTCTCGCCGGCCTTGCGAGGGGGTCCTCGTTCCATTGTTCGCATGCATTCAGTCTCTGGTGGCTCTTCACCTAGAGAGAAGTTTGTTCCTGGGTCTCCATTTCCTATACCTGATGCTCAGCCACAATCAACCCCCTGCCGTCCTCGCTCGAGTGTATCCAATCGATCTCGCCGTCCTCGTATCCTATGATATGAGCGCGACCTTTCTACTTGTGGTGTGATTCACACTTATCCTTGCTTGGAGTGTTGCAAGGCAGGTCTAAAGCACGAGGGGCGTGGGTACTGTCGTGATCGGACTGTTAACAAGTCTCGTCGGTGCTGGGGTTACACTTCCCATAAGCGCATACCTGTCCTAGAGCCTCTTGTTGTGGTTGGGCAGCAGCTTGGTCGTTTGCCAGACAATTGTACAAGCAATAAGATAGAAATTCCTTTTCTCTTTTGCTCTTAAGCATATTAACCTTAGTTCAGGAGTTTCTATAAGCACGTACTACTTAAAGATCCTTAGTTCAGGTACACAACCTTGAAGATACGATTGCTGATCCTTCTAATGCTGAGTACGGTGACTCTGGTCATGAGGATGATGACGATAATGATTTCCCGCTGAGTCCATCCTCAAGACGTCCTCGCTCTCGTGGCGGTAATCGTGGCAATTGTTTTGCCGGGGGAGCTTGTTCTCGTGGTGCTCTCAGCTGTTCTCCTGTCAAGACCTCTCGTGATACTCGCCCTTCTGGTTCTGGCCAACGCTGTAATGGTCAGTTTACTGGTTCTTCTCGTGGTGGTCCTCGCACTTGTGAGGCAAACATATACTTTCCCTCTTCACAGGGCTAGTAAGAAGATTATAGATATAAAGCTCAAATACCTGACAGTTGTAAAATATAGATTGAATCGATCGTAATTGACTTCCCCAGCGTCTAATTCCAGAAGTAATTAAAGCAGTTTGTTTGAGCCTAGCAGGACGCATTTTGGATCGTAATAATTAAGCTAGGTCGAGTATAGCTCAGATTGGAGCTGACCTCCATTAACCATACCACCGTAAATCAGATCTTTAATCACTAGTTGTAAAGTATAAGATTCGCATCCGACTATTAAAATACAACTAAATTGAGGTAGACTACTACTGTATAAACAGAGCGTTAAGTTAAGTCGAACAAGTATCAGTAGAAACTAACGAAATCTTAGAAGGATTATTAATCATAACTTCGCGAATCAAGGGGTTGTTTCTGAGGGCCCAATGGATAGGTTAAGCATGATCGCGAACCCACGGAAATGCCCCGAGAACCGAGATTAATATCATTGGTGGTAGTAATACTGTAATGCTTCGAACATTTACGTTTACATTTGCTTTCTCGTCATCAATGCATTTTTACTTCAAAAGTACGAAACTACGTCCCAAAGGCACTTAAGAATTCGTTCTTGCGTATCTGCAGGAATAGAGTACTCCAGTAAAAAGTCTTTAAATTCCATGATCGAGGTCTCATCAAATCTGCACGGGAAAAGTAGTCTCAGCTCCTCTCAAGCTTCCTTATCTTCAGTGGCCTAGAATCCGACGCCGTGGGGCGACTCTAGGTCCTCGCTAGTAGCCTGATCAAGCAAGCTCTAGATACCAGTAATTTTGCGGGGTGTCTCGCTCTAATTCTGCAAGCATTAAGTGTAACGGGAGTTCAGTCATCCGCTTCAAATACGTGGCTGTCAGCCGTCATCGCTTACATCACCTTGCATAGAGGCTTGGATTGAATGATCCCTTCTGGCCTTAGTTCTCACCAACCGAGCTTTCATCTGGCAGCAAGGAACTTCAACTAACACCCCAGTACTTGCCACTACTGCCGCCCCATACAAATTTCTCTTAACACTGCCTCCTTAACTACGTTCCAAGCCATTGCCAAGGTCTACTTCATACACTCGGCATCGACATAGCCCCATAGTTGCCAACGTAGCGAACCAGAGTAGTGGTAATAGTGTACAGCCTTCTAGCCGTCATCACCGCCACCGCCGGTGAAACTTCAGATAAAGGGGCCACTACCGTTGGGAAAGGAGCTCTGGATTCCCTCCATCATATTGGACGACACTTTTCCTTCTTTCAAAAGCCCAAGCCAAATAATCTATGATATCTTCATGGTTGGAGAGACACCAAACACAGCAATACCGCATATCATGTTTTCCTGCCGAAAGTCTGAACCAAGAAAGGCGGCGATGGAGGTGTTGAAGAAGAGTGAACTGCTCAGCGACTATTCTGGCATTGAAACCGGGCATTTGCAGTTTCCACAACATATCATGGACCCTCAGCCCTAGCACCCGGAGAAGATTCCGATATGGACACTGAAGTAACTGATATGAAAGTGCTCTTGGTTCCTACAAATGCATCTTTTTCAGTAACTTTGCCAATACTGTTGTCCAAAACTATATCAGTAACACGGCTTTACACATTCGTCACTCCGGGATGCCCTAATACTCCACCTAAGGCAATAGTCGGCACTCTTATCGGCTTTGCGGGAAAAAGATTTTATTTTACTGTTTCACATGTATTCTCTAAAGATAGTGCCAAGGACCCCAAATCGGTGTTCGACAATGCGGATGATGAGGAAGATTCGGCTTTTGAATTTGGTGGCTTCGGCAATGGGGAAGATGTAATTGACGAAGAGATGGATATCACAGGTAGCGACAGTATAACTTCGGTGTCTAGTGGTTTACGGGATGATTTCAACGAAGATTTCATTGAAAGCCTAGGAATTTCGGACCCCGCTGGCTCAAAAGACACTGCAAAGCTACCATCAGAAATGGTAGAATCCCAGAGCAAGGAGAGCCTCAAACTTAAATCACAAGTACCTTTTCAGATTCTACCCAACAATAGAGAAACCGAGAACTCTGATATGAAAATTGCTGCTGTTTACTTGGTATCAACTAATTTGGATTATGCTTTGATTGAACTTGACAGCGAGCATGACCTCACTCCAGCATTGAAGCACCTTCCTATCATTTTATTGGAAAGCGCAGGGAAGATTCCCCCTGGAGAGGCGAATATATTGACTGTAACTGGGTCAAGGGGTCTTTTGTTTGGAGTTCTATCTGGCAGGCCGTCATATGTTCGCCTCATTTCTGCTACGACATTCCAAGAGGCCTTTACAGTCAAAATTGAGGGACCACTCATACTTGGTGATTCTGGATCGATTGTCATCAGCTCAGAGATGGGAGAAGTGTATGGCTACATGATCTTGGGCAGCACTGCTTCTAGAATCGCCTATATTATACCGGCGATCAATGTCCTTAAGGATTTGAAGCTCCGCGAAGATCATATCCAGGAGACCACATCAGAAGCTGAAGCGCCAACTTTCCAGCCAGAACATAACGACGAGGAGGCTACTCCCAGAGAGAGCGAGTTCCGACCAGACTCAGAGACTCTTCTAGCAGTAACCGCACCCGTTGTCGACGAAGCGGAAAATTCCAAGATGGATGCCGAAGGCGATAGCCCACCCCGTACATACATATCTAGCTTGAGTACCGAGGTAGAAAGTCCATTTTTAATGCTAGGCAGCGGTTTTACATGTCTCAGTTCTGACTTCCAAGTACCAGAGACAGCGACTTTTGAGTATAAACCAATCAGCCTTTCAGTTTCTGGCTTTCGCCTTCTCCGACTACTCAAAGGCAATAACGGTCCTATTCAATGTCAGCTTTCTGAGTCAAACCTCTCCGTACCAGAACATACCACTACCTCTCCAGAACAGATAAATAGCTATGAGGCTTTATCTTACACATGGGGCAAAACTTCTAGATTATGCGATATAGTCGTTAATGGGAGCAAAATCACAGTAATGATGAATGCATATCTTGCACTTCAAAGCCTCCGTTATAAAGAAAAAGACCGAGTCCTCTGGACTGATGCCATTTGTATCAATCAGAATGATAAAGAAGAACAAAGCCAGCAAATTCAGCAGTTAGGATCTATTTACAGCGGGACTGAACGAGTAATCATCTGGCTAGGCGAAGCTACTTATGATATCAACTATGTTATACATCATAGGAAGCACCTAGAGAATACGGGCTCCAAACACATCTCTAATGCCCAGGAAATTTTAGAGAAGCAGTGGGCTAATACTTGGACACTGGTGGTACGCAATTTAGGGCGTGACCAAAGAGTTAAAAGCTTATACTCGCTCCTTCATCGAAGTTGGTTTGAGAGAGTCTGGGTTATATAAGAGATTGCCAATGCTCAAGTTCCTGAAATCCCGAGCGGACGTAAATCTGTTTTAGCAAAATTCGGCAACAGCGAAGCGATTGACCTTGGAGATAAAATTCATATCTTACTAGGTATATCTTCAACTGCATACGACGCCAAGCTCAGAGCAGACTGTAAGAAGATTCTTGAAGATACTACTCTCGTTACTACTTTATTATTACTTAATCTTAACGAGTTAGACGCTCCTATCCGCCATTTCTTTGAATCGACACTGCTAGAGTTCTTAGGAAATTTGGTTGCACTTGCTAATAAAGAGCCTAAGAACGCAAAGTATCCTGGGCATAAGCAAGTTGTAAGACCACTGCCAGAAACAAGCAAGGTGGATGTAAATTCAAGAGACTATGATAGTGAAATGCTGCTGTCATGGGCTGTAGAGAACGGGAACGAGGCGGTAGTAAAGCTACTGCTTGACAGAGACGCTGAGCTTGAGGCTAAGGGCAAATGGGATCGAACGCCGCTATCATGTGCTGCAAAGAGTGGGTATGAGGCAGTAGTAAAGCTACTACTTCAGGTAGGTGCTAAGTGCGACTTTAAGGATAAATTAAATGAAACACCGCTGTCTTGGGCTACAAACAATAGACATAAGGCGGTAGTGAAGCTACTGCTTCAGGCAGGATGTGGAAATGAGGGCACTCGGAAGTAGTCCGATTCCGGCAGATCGCATGCTCCACCGGAGGCTCTGAATGAGATCTACGTCGCTACAGGCCAATCTAGACCGATTTTATTTACCACTGTTTTGAGGATATAAGCCTCAGATTTTCTCTGTAATTAGTTCTTCAGATAGATCCAAATCCATGCGTTTTAAGCTCGAAATCTCACACAGGGGATGATGTGTTGTAGTGAGAGATGAGAGTTTGGACGATGATGTCTGTTGTGCTTGGTAGCGATTATATTAGCTCAAAGAAGTTGTGAAGTAATTACAATTTAAGGCTTAGTTTAAGTTGGAGCAGAAGAAAAAACAGCTGATGATCCAACCTTTTTTTTCCACATCATTCACTCATACTAGCCTTCCTCTTCCTTCCCCAACCCAGCCAGCAAGGGAAGTCATTCCCTGTTATCATCGTATCGTGGCAAACAACAAACACAGCAAGTTTCTTCCTCACAAGCAGCTTTCACTACTGTCTTTCTCCCCGTCATTCATTCCGTTCGACGTGGAATTTCCTCCAGATCGAGGGATGAGCAGAGCAAGGACTTCAGCCGTATGCGAGAACGTATATAGTCATGGGCAAATCAAGACGCAGAGTTCGCCAGTGGAGCCGCAAATCGACGTGTTTGTGCCAAAATCATCAGAGAGCAATAAAATAGGGACAGTAGAAAAAAGATGGGAGAAAAATTACTCTCTTCACACTCTTGTTTCCTATACAGCCTTATCTTATGCCCTTACTACAGTGAGTAGCCGTTAATTCTGGTTTTGAAGTGAAAATTTCGCGAAAAAGAGATTTCTATATATTCCTACAAGATTTTGGAACATCAATTACTCCAATAGAGCTATGAGTACCGGTTATTCCTTTACAGTATGTTTGCCCCGATGAAGGTTGTGAAGAAGGGGAGCCAGACAGGGGCAGCAGAAGCAAGGTTCTGACGAGGGCTCTGCTCTGGCACAAGTAGCTCTTGAATTGGTGCTGAGCATGCATGCAAATTTATGTATTGATTCTGAACATTCAAATGTATATATAGAACCCCCCCAGTATTCAAATCTCAAACCAAAAGTCCCATCCACCCATCTATCCCATCTCCATCACAAAATTATGCATATCCTATGCTTTGCAACATCAACCTATTCCCCATCATCCCCCCCGCCATACCCATTTCCGAGTGATTCACCCAGTTATGTAAGTCAACTATTCTTCGGTCACGTCACATCATGCTTAACAAATGTGATAGAATCGGGCTGCAATTCATATTCGGACGGCAATTCACTCCCACTGTGACTGTTGGATACAGATACCTACTTCCAAGTTGCCAATAACGAAACCCCGAGAATCCGAACAAGAGGTATAAAGACGACTCAGAGTTTGAGGATGGTGACGATAGACTCAGCACGTTCACCATGATGACATGGGTGAGCAAACAGTGAAAGCAAGTGAAGTCAGTGACTCGGGTGGTGTTTGTAACTTCGTCGTGGATTGAGTGGAGTATCTGTGGAAGTTCTGGTTATGAGGATAGAATTGAGGAATGGATGATAGATGGTAGTGGGTGGATGGGGATATTTGTAGTGATGGTTAGATGATGATAATAATGGTAACAACTATTGGGAGCACATTAATAATGCAATTTTCCATAATCATTCATAGTACCACAAAATACCACAAACCATCACACAATATAATCTTCATGGCTCAGACATTGTTCCAATGCAGCACCTTCCATCTACATCTAATCACATCATATTTATACCCAATCTCTTAAGCCCTCGTTACTCTGAGTCGTAAATAGCCGAGCAGCAATTCACTCCTTTAGATACAGATACCCACTTGAGTGAAAGTCCGAGAGTCTGAGCAATGTATGAAAGAGATGTTTGAGCATACAGTCGTCACAGACACCACAGAAGTAAACGAAGAGATTGATGGAGGAAATTCTGATTACAACGATGATAGGGGATGGATAGGATTATAATGGGGGTAGAGATGTTTGATAGTACATAATGGTGTAAAAATAATAGGAAGTAATAAAAATGATTCAAAAATGGCAATAAGAATCGAAACATGTCAAACGATGACAGCAATGGTGGAAAATAACAATAATCATTCAGAGCACGTTAATAATACCAAGTTTCATAGTTATTCTGACTCATATATTCATTCATTCATTCATTCATTCATTCATTCATTCATTCAAACACCACAAATACCACCAAGTACCAAGCAGTACGATCTTGGCGAGTCAAATCATAAGCCTATCCAGCACCTTCCACCTCCATCTAACCTCCCATACATAAATATCCATCCCCTTTCCACTCAAAATCTCAAGTGGTCACTTCGCTTGGAGTGGACACTTCGCGTGAACCGACTAGGAAGCCACGCATTCCGTAGAAGGCATAAGCGTCGGCCGACGATTAGTTATTGATATGTTTGGGAGAGAATGAGAAATTCGTGTGACAAGTTCGTAAATCTGCTAGGCTCGAAGCAGCTAGCTTATTGCTGAGTTGAACTGCTTACGCAAAAGTCGCGTGCACCGAAGAAACGTAAGGCTCTACCAATCAGATTTCACGTCATTTCCGTAAGTCTGTCTTTATTACTCCTGAATTTACAACATGCCTAACTGGATACAGAAAATAAGTCCTAATTGAGATGGAGTGATTTAATTGAAGATCCAACCCGAAAAGGGTTAACCGCGCTAAGCTAATTTAGTATGTAAACATGGTGCAGTGCACCTTCCTCGACTGATACCGCTTCACATGGATGCGGGGCGTACACAAAGCCAGGGATTATATTTATGGGAGTTAGAAACGACTGAAAGTTTTATTGGTACTAAATCTAAATTTTACAATACCGCATAGATGCAAAATGACAAAGTAATGAACGCAGATGTAAACGCAAGTTTAGTGAAAACAAGAAATTTGAGGCTTCGCGGAAACTTAAAAGAAATTTAACCAAAAAAATAAACCGCTACAGTGTAAGTGCAGCTTGCAAGTTTCCGAACGCAGAATTCATCTTTGCCCGCTCTACAGAATCTACACCTACCTTCACATTGTACTTATTCTCATACCAAAGAGTAAAAGAAACAAAATCGGTCGGATCAAAGTTTTGCGCTTCTACCTTCTTAGGCTGCGCTTCGACCTGAAATGCCGGTTGAGCTTCAATCTTAATTGCTCGCGAGATCGACGATCCCACAAATGGAAAGGTTCTGTCGTCAGTCGAAGGCGTGTCGGCTCCTTTCCCATACATGCGAGCACGCTTATCCTCTCGTCGATCTCGACTTTCCAATTCTTCCTTAATGCCATGGTCTGCATAGAACTGGGCCCTCTTATTCTTTTCTCGTTCCTGACATTCTTGAATCAACTGATCCGCAGCCCTGCCACTCTTTATCCACTTTTTAAAATCTGTACGCAATGTCCAGATTGGATTTCCTTCTTTCCGCTTGCACAAGACGTATATTCTAGGTGCTTTTAGGGGCCTGGGTCCACAGGATTCAACTGCGGTAGAGATAATCTCAACAAACTCATCTTTTTCGGTCCTTCCGCCAGCTTCCATCGCATGAGCGCAGTTCAGATACGCGTCAACCGTATTCTTGCTAAAGTCACTGCGGGGAAGGGCCTTAAGATGAGGGCAAGCTTGCGGCCCAATTGCGACCAAGAGTTGCCCGCTGTGTACATCGCCTTTTTTTTCGCCCGTTTGATAATAATTGTACTTATGTCCCATGATTTTCTCTCCGCTTTCAGTATAACCTGGTTTTCCTTTGAACAGTTTGTTCAATTCATAAGGGTCATTTTCTGTAATGACGGTAGGAGTAGCGTCCATTGAAGCAATGTTCATGATATCACTACTATTACCTTCAGATAAAGAGGGTTTTGGTCCCATTGGCTTCAATACCCAAGTTTTTGGATAAGAACTAACGTCAACCAGATTCGCAAGTTCATCTACTCTATCCTCAAACTTTCTTTTCGCTTGCAAGTTAGTAGGATCTTTTTCAAACTTCGCAGCTTGAGAATAGGCATGAACCACAATATCTTCAATCTTCTTTATGTCGATAAAGTCGACATCGTCCGCTTCGTTTGGGTGATCCTCTTTCCACTTTTGGATTTCATTATTTGCCTCTAAAATCCTTTTATGAAGCTCATCATCATCATCATTACTCAATATCTTTTCCATAGTAGGCGTAATACGTTTAAATATTTCCTCAATAGAACCTCTCGCTTCAACATCTTCCATCTCTATATCTTCGATTTCATTCGGAATCAATTTCATTTCACGATCTTTTGTTTCTATCCAGCCTGAGGTAACTCCCATTCTCCCAACCACATCCCGCAGTGCTGGCAATTTCAGTAAGCCATCAGCCGTATGCGGAGAAATATCTTAACTTACTTTGCAAATTCTCTTTGTTCTGAGAATAGCCTGGAGCTTTCTCTATATAGACCTGCTGAGCCCTTTCGAGCGAAATAGGCCCTGTACCAAGAATATTTTGTATATCATTTTGGATTATTGAATATTGTTTCAGACGCTCTTGCTCGGCAGCCATGCGGTCTGCGTCGGGACTAAGGGTATGCTCTGAGACTTCTGTGCTCGTACGCACTTCGGGACTAGGAGTACGCTCTGAAACTTCTGTGCTCGTAAGAACTTCGGGACTAGGGGTATGATCTGGGGGAACTTCTATGCTCTGAATCACTTCTTCGATGTCCTGACGCTGACGCTGTTGATCAGCAACAATGCGCCCAGCTTCTGGAGCAGGGGTAGGCTCTGGAGATAGGAGGCCATTCGATTGAATGGTTCCTCTACCCTTTTCTTTGGGATCGATGTTGGCATTGGGTGCCTGGACAGCTGTTTCGGGATGGGGTGCCATAGTTACTTCTTAAAATCAATTTCTTCTTTATATAAGTGATAGTGTATTGAATTTAATGTTTGTTTAATGGTTCTGATATCTATTGACATTCTTATATCTCTACCTCCCTCCTCTACCCCACATTGCAGCTTCTCAGTTTATCCGTTCACATTAGGAAACTCAGATTTCCCAAAAAAGCACAACTATTTCAGGAAACTCTAATTTTAGAAGTGCCTGACACCAAACATATGAGAAAAAGTCAGAAGAAACCAACTAACCACTAATTAGGTGTAGCTCAAAGATCACCAATAGCTGAATTATGGCTCTCGCTGCATCTAATCTAATCATCAAGTATAAATAGAAAGTTAGAGTAAAATGTTAATTTGCATTTAAAAATGGTTGAGGGAAGATTACTTGGTGAAAAATTATATACTTCGCGTAAGGTAAATTTAAATCAAATACGCTTAAGTTATGGCGGTATTGTAAAAGATGGCATATTACTCTCGCTACAAGATCCTGTTCTTTGTTTAACTAGAAATTGTAATATGAAGTTCATTGCTATTTTATGTTCTCTAGCTCTAAAAGTTGCTTAATCCCTTTATTGACAATGATCAAAGAATACTTCGTCTCTGGCATAACAATTACGCTAACATAGATTAACTATATCTAGTTTGTATAGAAACTTTGGCGTTGCAATTACACTACGAATAAAATCATTGAATTTCCAGGACTTACACATAGTTTAGAGGATAATTGACTACAGGCCTACATATAGGCTTATACCGCTACACTTGAGCCTGAACCTAAGTGGTTCAATTAGGCCTTAATCGCCCAGGCCGTTCCAAAGACATCGAACCGTCAATCAAAAGAACGTTATTCTCAATTTTAGAGGTGCTACAAGTGGGGGACGTTATTGAAAAATCTCTTGACAAGTTGATACTAATCTCTCAGGCTTTTGGTTAGTTATACATGATATTTAATTAATATATGAGTATAATACATGACTCCGCCTACCTTTCTACTCCACCCAGTATTGCGCGCATTATCACAGCCTGAAGTCGAGTATTGTGCATCGCCTTTGCGATCCCTTCACCTTTCCCTGCTTCTACACATCACTTTTACCCTTCTTTAACCTTCTCGCACTCAAACTCTCACCCCCCTACTCCTCAAAATCTTAACCCCCGCCCTAAAACCTTCCCCACACTTCCACTTCTCCCATTAGCTGTCCAAGCACCTGCGAATCCCTAAACCGTTGATATATAAGTTCCCGTGTATCTTTAAATCCCGCGGATCTATCGTCGGCATGTATAGCGCCGTGGCTGCATATATACTGCTTAGTATGGCATGTTTCGTACCTATCAATGTCGCCGCATAGAAACCATATCGGATAGAAGATGGAGCTCGTGGAAGGATGTGGGGAGGTTGGAGGGGAGGGTTTGGAGGGTTAGGGCTTAGGGGTTTGTTAGTTTGTGTAGGGGTTGAATGGGAGTGATTAATTAAGTATTGAAAGGTAAGAGGGAGGGGGTTAAGGATAGGAGTAGGAGTTAGATTAAAGTAGAGTATGGAAGTTGAAGGAAGGGCCCCGCCAGAGGCGGAATATATAGAACACACAGAGCCAAAATGGAAATATAAACATACTTCTTGCAATTTATGTATCACCTCCCTATTCCCCATCAACCTCTCCTACGCCAGAGCCTTAACTCTTCTCCCGACCCCCTTCGCCGGTTCTTGCCCCGTTACATCTGCCGGCGGCGCGACGAATTCTTTGTGATTCTTCAATGCTAATCTTTGCCTGTGTAAATAGAAATATACAAGGCTAAATGCTCCTTTCGGAAAGAGATTTATCACCGCAGGTATATATCCTACATCTTGCGCGCCGAGCGACAAATTAGATGATGTGACGCTATGCTTATGAGAAGATTCGAAATTGAGGAGGCCGCAGACCGCGATGTAGTTGTCGGAGTGTGGGAGTGGACATCTTTGAGATTTTTCTGTATTGGGAGGTGGTTTGGAGGGATAAATTTTGTTGTGGTGTTAGAATGGATGCTTCTTGGTAGATTTGCAAATTATCCTCTCTTGAGCATGATCGCAAAATGTCATCCCCTCGAACACATCTTCCACACCCAAGAGCCGTACCACACGCTTCCCGTGATTCACATACGCACTGGTGAAGAGCCATAGCTTAACCATATATCTATCATGTCCGCCAGAAGCTTGCGGAACTGAGGATCTGGTGAAAGGATATCATCTGAGTGCACGGCGTTATCTACTTGACGATTGTATTCCAGTGCGTTGATTTCATGGTGGCGTACCAGTCCTTCAATGGCTAGACCGTAAGAGTTCTAGATGCTTCATAAAATAATGATCGATGAGTTCGGTCATGTGGTCGTGGACATACTTGTCTGTGATTGTGGTTATCTTGTGATTGTTCGTTTGTCAACCGTAGGAGCAGGTTCTATAGATACACCAATTTTGCCAAGTCCTTCGCTAACGAGGTTTAAGATATGAGTTGCGTGTAGGAGAAAAGACCCAATGATGAGTATAGAGTGAACAAGAAGGATGAATAAGATCTTAAGAGGTTTCCCTCTGTATCATTTGTAAATGAAATAAATTACATCCGGAACTGGAATATGTATTTATTTACGCATGTGGGAATATAAGACTCCAATTTCAGAATTAACCCATTATAAATAGAGCTTACAGGATACCTTCACTTCGTAAAACTATGGGATTCACCCATTTACAGCAATGCTTTATTACCTTTTCTAGGCCTATTATAGATTGTAATCTGTCCTTTTTGTCGCATAAATAGATCGTTAGATCCACTTAGCTAGCTAGAAGATCAAGCCATTTCTACATCTCACATGCAGTGGGTGTGCTCACGTAGACAACCCCCCCTCCCCCTCCCCCAACTGTCTGGTGATTTTACGAGATTGAGAAGGTGAGTATCTCCCGATGAAGCACCTTTTCGCGTTTCACAAGCCTGACACGTTCAACTGTACCTCTCACTGCAAGTGTCATACTGTGAGTACTCTGTCGGCCATATCAAGTCTTCTTTCCTTGTTAATTCAAAACCCTCTGTAAATAAACCTGGGTATACAGTTGTGAGAGCAGTCAAAAAGGGCTATCCCACTGTTATCAAAGAAGGGTTTAGAGAATATTGTCTATCCTAGGAAGCTCCACACAAATAGAAATTGTAAGCACTAAGAATACAGATTGAAGATCATCAGGACTAACGGTTGGCGACAGTATTGAAAGCAATGTAGAGTATCAATGCAGTAATAAGTAATAGCAAGCAGCTCCTATCCGCGTCCGGCTTATGACTATATAAAAGTAATAAATGTATATTCAACTCAAGTGGACACGATTTGTCTTTTGGAGATTGCGGTGGAGTTATTAGAGCTTCGGATGAGGAGCCATCGTACGATGGAGAATATATACTTGGTCTCAGGGATAAATACTTGTAGTGCCTGTCGCTCCGCGATCTAAATTTTAGCCAATCAATAAAACAAAAGAAGTTATTTCTGTGAGCTAATTGGCTGACAAATTAGAGTTGCTAGAACAGGGACTACAAGTATTTATCCTTGAGACCAAGTACTATCTATGGCGGGAACTTACCCTCTCGAGGAAGGTTGAGCGTAGACACTGTGCGCAGGGGTTTTCACAAAGGACTTATCCTGATTCTTATCCGAGGGGGGCTTGGCCATTGTTCCCCGAGTAATTGTCATATCAAATAGCACCAACACTAAAATGATAGGAAGATGAACTTTCACAATCAGATGGCTAGATAGCTGCAACTACCATTCCTCCATAAATTCCTGTAGCTTTAATTACAGTATTAATGTTCGTAGTATGGTATTGAATTTGTTAAAAACAAGGATATACTTTATGATCTATGATAGTGACTCGTCATCACAATTCTTTAACAAATCAACATGAAGGACAAGAGCCACCATCATCCAACCATTTTTTTTTCGAACTGGAACTGAAGAGGGATATGCTTATATTCATTCACTCCCAGTCTTGTACAGGCACGTACAGAGGCACAGCGGGTAAATATAGACTTAAGGGACTGAATAATGAGGTGCTAGAATGCTTGACTTGATTGAATTGATGGGCTATCTACAGTGGGAAGGACTAGCTATATTTATAGGCCTTTCAGGCCTATTGCCTTAGGCTTCACAGGCCTATAAGCCCATTTCATGGTCTTCTACAGGCTTCTCAAGCCTGTTTCTATAGGCTTCTTCAGGCTTCTCAAGCCTGTTTCTACAGGCTTCGAAGGCCTAATTACTTTAGTAGTTGGCCGAATAAATCAAAACACTGGGTCCAGGAACCTTCTAGCACCTTGCTTAATACAGTAGCATTGTAGGCAAATACATAGCTTTTATACTCCAAATCAGTCTTGTTTTCTGGTATCTTCTACTCAAATAGTATTAAATAACATAAATGATATAGGACCCAGTGTTTTGATTTATTTGGCCTGTAACGAAGTTTGCAGTCGCTTGAGCTGATTCAAGTCCCGGCGTTGGCACAAAAGACATTGAAGATTAATTGGGATTGGAATGGATAATCGATAGATATGCAAGGAGGTAGCATTATTTTAAAGTATCCATATCAATCGAAGCTAATGAAACATACTTGTATGCTGTGCACACACAAGTTTCTGCCAAAGCAACCCTACTCTGTGCAACAAGTAGTTGAGCCAGCAAATCCTTCTCGAATATCCAATGCTGTTTGTAATTTGCAACACACAATCTTCCTGACCATTTCCTATTCAAGATTGACTCGTGGAGTTTGACTGAAGAACCCCCAATAGATTTCTCGATCGAATCAGATATGGGGCTTGGCCGCCTGCTCAGAATATGCAGAAAATATAACTCGAACGGTTACTATTAACAGGAGGTGTTAGAACTCTCCGCACCTCTCATCAAAATATTATATTTACTACAAGTTCAACAATTGATATCAAGTTACAGGAAATCTTTATAAATATAATTTTTATATTTAATTGGAGCTTATATTTTAAGGTTATAATTTTTAATTTGATTTCATAAATTGTTTACAGTAGTTATACAGTAAGCTTAACTAAATATTATTTATTATTAATACCACAATACTGAAAATTAAATATATACTTACTATGTAAAAAATTCATTTGATTTAAAAACTCTCTATTTCTCGATCTTAACTTTATAATTGATATTTAAAATAATCTAAGACCTCAACAAGTGAGTCACCTGTGACGATTCGGCCATTAAGCCCACACGAATCGCACCAATATGCCAGCTTAGCGTGCACGTAACGCGCTGGCCTATATAAGAGCATGCTCCTCCTGCCTGTAGTTAGTTCTGTAGCTTATAACTTTAAGGTCCGATTAGTAGCCATATTACTACCTCATCTGTAGTGTTTGGAGTTCAGTCGTCACATCACCCCAAATAATGAGGTAGCTAAAATATATCAAATCACCACAATTATATATATATTAACATTTAATAGGACCAGCAGAGTCAAACCCCCACCTGTCCGTGGTGCTGGCTACGAACCTACGATTGCAATATTATCGCAGAGTCAACGGGAGACCAGCCCATTCGATGGAGCTGTCGTGGTGTCGTGGTTGTTGGTGGAGGACTCGTCCCCCTCTATTGTGCGACAGCGACGTGGCCATATCAGAACAGAGGACTACCATCAAAACGGGTATGAAAACCATCCGACGTACAATTACCTGACCTAGGAAGCAGGCCCTCGATTTTATCGACGTGGAACCGATGCCTAGTCGTACGATAGGATATCTCTGGGGTGTATTGCAGAATTTTCACCAGAGGGCATGGAAGACGCGCGCGCGTCGTACGTCACCTAAAGGACCCGTCAAAGCTCTAGTTAATCGAAAGATCTGACGAGCTCTTGTGAAACGAACATATTGTGGTCTAGATATTGAGCGGCGGGAGATAGAGGAGTAGTTATAGGAGGGATTCTAGGGGGACGATACACAACTATCATACTCTCTCTCGAATGGCAGAGTCCCTGACAGCACCGTACGGAGGAACTCTACTGCGGAGGCAGGCCCGGCTTTACAATTACAATTCTGGCGAGCGCTGGCGGTTTAGACTATGGAGATGGGAGTACAGGCTAGCGGGAGAGGGAGAACTGGCAAAAGCAGGCGGGGAAAGGAAGCAACACTTTGGTTACTAGAGGGGAAACGCCATACTACGCTGCCTGGCTAGGGGTGTAGGTACAATAGCGCAACCTCTGCGAGATACGGTCGGCCTTGCTGTGAGGGGTGACCTGGCAAGGTAGCGCGAAGTGGTTCAAAGCCACCGGGCGCAGCATATAATGGAGGCGATGGCCTGGTCGCAGGAAATAACACCTTCTATATGGCTCGAGAGGACGGGTGCGCGTGTCAGTCTATAGGGAGAGCATATAGGGCAGTTGGCATGGTGTGCTGATATAGGCTTGAGGAGAAAACAGGGTAGAGGGCATAGGGGGAGGTTTAGCCTAGACCAAACCCTCGAATCAAGAAACGAAAGTGAGCTCTAGGGCGAAAGCCTGAGGCTTGAGGGAAAGCGTGGCAAGGAAGTAGCGAGCTTTGCTTATATTGTAGTCGATAGACCTGTCTAGAGATTCGTAATATAATTCTATTCCTGTCACTAAGCGTGGTATAGACGGTGGATGGCGAGTATTCTTCCCCGTACAGACTGGGATCAAGTAAAAAAGCTACCAGACCTAGCAGTACTCAAACTACATAGACAACTCAAAAAGGCGGAGAGTGCAATCCTCAAACAGATGAGAACAGGCCGTATAGGTCTCGCCCACTTCCTAAGTACTGCAAAAGTCCCGGACTTTCCAACAAAACAATGTCAATGTGGGCACGGGTGGGAAACCCCAAGACATGTTCTACTACATTGTACCTTCGAAGACAGTAGAAGAGTCTACCCTAGGAGAAAACCAGGGTTTTGTACGATTAGTAGACACCCCGCAAGGGGTACTAGTAGCCAGTAAATGGATGATACAGTCAGGACGACTTCGACAATTTCGGGTGGCTAATTCTCTGCTGTACGAGTCCACATTTTGAAAATCGGTGAGCATAGACAGGCAGCGGGTAAATTCAGAGAAGCAGTGAGTATCGCAGAAGGTTTTTAGTCCAAGCGAGAGCTAGGTTTTCCTTCACACGACGATAGAAGTACTACATAGCCCTAGCTAGTTTAGTGTAAGAATCAATTAATCAAATCAATATTTAATAGCTCTTAAAATATTAATATATATAATTGTGGTATTTTGGTTGGCTCATCTGTTTGGGGTGGCTCACTAGATGGGGTCTTACGTTAATGTAAATAATGATTTTGATTAGGATATTATATTAGTCGCTTACAGCTCGTGCCCGGAGAATCCTGACATTCATTGTTGTGTTGCTACGGAAGGTTTGATCAGTCACTTTTCAGGGGGGGTGGAGTGGGTGGTTGTCTCAAAAGCAGAACGACTTAGTGGCTTTTTAACATAAGTTAGCGTGTATGCAAGGATAGGTTTTCGCTGGGTACCTTCGACAATCAGTACGAAAGGGGTTAATTAGGTAGGTACCTGTGTGCTTACTGGATACCGGGGCTCTGGTTTAACGTTGGGTCAGCGTCCGTGCTGCCTTCACTGAACAGGGATATACATCCTTCCAACATTTGGTAACTTTGCATCAGTAACGCAACATAGTCGATCCTATAGACTGATTTTTACTTGCTTCTTAATTCTACTTCTGCAATCAATATTCCCATCGAGAATCTGTTTTCCCATCTTATCATTTATCAACTTTTTCATTGGGATTTCATCATGAAGAAGCGACGGTCCGATCAACGTGTCAAGAAGCGACGACCCGATAAACGTGTCAAGGTAATTGCCGAATGTGCTGAACTTGTGGCAGTGGACTTTGGTACCAGCAACCTTCGCATGGGTTCTGGCAACACAGCTGGGGAAAGTTTCAAAGAAATTGGTAACTATCCTGGTGCATACGGGAGTTATAGACCCTCTACCATTGCCCAAGCACCATCGAACATTGTATATCAAAAGTCCGAGGATGCCCCGGCTAAAGTTTTGGGTTTTGGCTACTGCAAACCTCGAGTTCGACATGATGATATATCTGTCGACGCAGTGAAGACCCCACTTCTCCCCGACCCTCAAAACTATTCCTATACATATGCCTCTCAAATTACAGCAGCAAAAGAATGTCTACTGGACTCTGTGGAACAGATATCCGAAGATTTTATGAAGTGCGCAATCGAACATGCTATCACCCAAAACGATGGCGAGCCTAGTAAAGGTTGGCTATTTGCAGGCCCTCAAGGCTGGACTATTCAGGAAGTCGAAAGGTTCCGCAAAATAGTCCAAAGAGCTGGTTGTAAGGGGGAAATATGGATCCATGGCGAAAGTGACTGTGTTGCGTTTGCAAATTTGAGCGATATTCAGCACGCTACAAGGAAGAACAAAGTTGCTGTGGGGGTATTCGACTTTGGTGCTGGTACAACGGTTAGTGTAATAATATTCAAAGCCCAATACTTTTATTAATATTTATATAGGATGTAACAGTCTCTGAACTTCACTTCAGTCGCGATAGCAGGAGTCTAGAGGCAATCGATGAATTGAAGGAATCATTAGGTATGGCGAAAGACTCGAATATATATATTTGGTACTTATATTGCAGGTATTGCGGTTGGAGGCAATTTGTTTGATGAACGGTTCGGCAGAGTTTTACGTGCCAAACTTGACAAAGACATGAGCCTGGAAGAAGAGCATAAGACCTGGCCTCTATTCGAAAATCATTTCCGCGAAATTTCCAAGCCCCGTTGGTCTACAGAGAATTGTGATGAAGCTAGGAAGAATTTCGAGGAAGAATATCCTTATTCTATACCAAACAGCACAAACAGATTTGTTTTGACGGAGTGAGTCTTGGTCGCATCCTCCTAATCTTATACATCGATTTACTAAAACATGATGAAGGGAGGATATGGACCACATTATGAAACCGCCTATTGCTGAAATCTGTCGGCGTATTGCAGACCATCTTTCTGGTATCAAGCTGGATGTTGTCGTTCTATCAGGTGGTACCTCTGAAGTAGTGCATTTAAGGGATTCTTTGGAAAAGATGCTTAAAAGTACAGGGGTTCTTAAAAGTGATCGCAATATAGTTTATAATCCTAGTCATTCAACGTTAGTATTATCCAATAGAAACCCAGAGTGTAAGCTAATATGGAAGCGCGAGTAGAAATGCGGTGGTCAAAGGCTTGTTCTTTTTGAGCCGCAATCGAGATTTGTTCCAAAATCGGTATGCTCGTATGAGCCTGGCTTATGTAGTTAGACATGAACGTATAGAACTTAGCGATAAGCAAAATATCCCCGGCGAAGACAGCCAGCAAGAAGGTTTTTATGATTCTGCTGACAGAATTATGACAAAAGTAATTATATCCATCAATACTATATTATATCAAGAACTAATGTTTTCTAGGGAGTTTGTGTGACTGGTGGAGTTCAGATGATTGAAATCTACTACGATATCGATGCGAACAGAACCACTTTGGATTTATACCCCATTGACATACGCACACCGAATGCAAGTGTTCCGACCTACCAATCTGGAATCAGAAAATGGAACTTTGCCTCACAATGCACAACTGTAGCCACTCTTGATCTACAGCCAATCCTGAAAGGTATCAACATAGAAAAGCTTGAGGAGAGTGCAGAGGGTAAGCGTCGACTTTGGGTTCAACTGGGGTTTGAGGTTGGTATGGAAATCATTGTTGAAGTATTCTGGCGACACGATGGACACAAATGCACTGCGGAAATGAGCGAATTTTCGGCAAATTGCAAAGTCAAAATCCCCGATACACCATTGTTAAACGAGTTTCGTTCACCTATACAACAACGACAAACGTCTGCCTCAATAATCAAGTCCGATACTTTGGACGATCATCTTGAAAACTTGAGAAGTATAAGTAAAGAAAGAAAAGCGGAGATAGAAAAGCACGAGATGGAAAGAAAAGCAGAGATGAAAAGATCTGACACGGAAAGAGTTGACATGAAAAAAAAGTTAGCGCAAATGGAAAGTGAGAACCTGGCAAGGAAAATGGAGGCGCAGATGCATAATCTTCGCGGACGGCATTCTGGTGAGGATGATTCATTTACAAATTGGCCCGATACAGTGGACCCAAGATTTTTGATTTTAGGGGACAATTTGGGCATTGAATAACTTGCAATATTTTGGCTTTTCCAGTCCTTCCCTCACACAATCGGGGATTGAAAAGGAGAAGTATATCATGATACATGAATAATTCCAAAAGTTTTCCGGACGAGAGACTCTGGTGCTACTGTTCTATCATACCAACATTGCCGGAGCGGAGACCCGGGCGTGGATGAGAAATACGTCCTTGGTGCATTTTGTTGCTACATGAATAGCCTTTTGTATTCATGTTCATAATTGGATGAACTGCATGTACAGCAAAACACGGTTATGCTCAGTAATTGTTTACCAAGATCGACAGTCGAATGCAGCACAACACTGATCACATTATATATATTTTCCAAATAGAAAAGAACAATACAACCCTACGTACACCTGGGGCGGCTACATACTTCGTAGTAGGCATAACAAAGGTCAATATGTTATTTCTCATTAACTAGCTGATAGAAAGATAGAAAAATAGCAGAATAGGTCTTTAGTATCTGTCTGAATGATCAAAATACCCTTGTTTCATTCCAAGTAGAATTTACTAGAAGAAATTTAACCTTTATTCGTATGGCGGGGCGAGGGTGAGAGAAGATCGAATCCACCTTTGTGCCCTATATATAGTACTAGAAACCTTCTAGCCAACTACCTTGTTCAATTTACCTTGGCACCCGGTGATAGTAATTGGTCCCAAGGATAAATAATTGTAGTCCCTATTCTCGCACCTTCTATAAATCAACCACTCAGCTCGTAGATATAACTTCCTCGTGCTATTTGATTGGCCAAAATTTAGATCGAGGAGCGATAGGGACTATAATTATTTATCCTCGAGACCGGGTATTAATTATTAGAGGGATAGAGAAAAGATGAGGTTCAAGGTTTGATCGCCCGAAGGTGCGGGGAAGCGGAGGCTAATCGACCGACGAGCGGGATCAAGGAATCAAGAGAAGAGAGAACCGTAGTACAGTAATTAGTTTGTAACTTACCTAAAGTTGAACCCTACTACTTGGTATTAGGCCCTGATTACCTTACTACAATCTACCGTAGTGATACCCTTACAATTACCTACCAAGCACCCCCTAACATTAATGGGGTACTTTGGTACTCGGGGGAATAAAGGTTAAAATTATTCTCGTAGATTCTATCAACAAGGGTGCTTTTATCGAATCAGATCGTCAAAATCCTATAATTGTGGAGGATTTTAACAACAGCCGGGGGTATATGTACTAAGTATTAACCTTTATTCCCCCGGGTACGAAGTAAAAGTGGTTTTTTGATCACCTTTTGGTCATTGGGATGCTTGGCGTACAGTACCCAGTAAGTGTTACTTGCAGTCGAATTTGGATATTATCGTTGCGCCCACTTCATTAACTACTCACAGTATACTGTGACGACTGCCTTCCTAAGCACTCATCAGTGACCACATATCCTTGTCAGTTATCAGATATTATTCCATTATCATTACAACAATCATCACATGTCATTACCGTCACATATACTGTGAAAATAACGGAATAAATGTCGGATTTATTCTATTGGCTAATTGGAAATACGATCTTAATTTGCCAATCATCATACAGTTGGTCTGTCATTTATGGCTGTCATCAGGAAAGAAAGTTTTTTTGTTGTCATCATGCGGTTGTCATCATATGAGATTATGTCTCTCAACCTTTAGGTTAGAGGACTTTACGAAGGGTACCATTTTTCTCTTTCGCCTTGGCGCAAGGATTATTACGATAAAATCTTGGCTCAAACTTGGCAAAAACATTTCACCGCTTACTTTTTTCGTCCTACTATTCTGCCCTTCCAAATCCAATTATATTGCTTGAAATAATTATTAATCAGGCCTTACATATTATACCATTGGTGGGAAATGGGGGGAGGGCTCCCCAGAAAACCACGCAGAAAAAAATAATCTTTATTCCGGGAGGGGATAGTATACTCTCCCCTCCCAAAAATAAAGATTAAAATGTGGAACTTGGCTCTAGCACAACCAGTGTGTTCAGCAAGTAGAATCAGTAGGATTTTGAGAGTTTGCCACAGAAACTTTTAGCTAGCAAGACTATCTACACCCCGAATCCAGCTAAATTAGATCGAACAAGGGCTAAATCGGAGCGAGCAGGGCACTGGCGAGGGGGATGGTAGGGGTTCAACCACTCAAATCAGGTCCTTCTTGTATGTGCGGGTACAGACCCACTGAATAACAATTATTCTTGGGAGGGGAGAGTACTACGGCATGCTAGAGGTTAATACTTACTGTACATATCTGGCAGGAGCTTCTCCTGCATAGGCTTCTCAATGTACCTATACCTTCTACTTGGTCTCAAGGATAAATAAGTACACTCCTAGTCGTTGTGGCTTGTATTTGGCGACCAATCAATTAGCAGACAGAACATTGTCGGCGTTATATTATTGGTCAAAATTTAGAGTATGGAACGACTAGGGGTGTACTTATTTATCCTTGAGACCAAGTATCTCCTGAGGGGGGAGGGGGCCCGCGCCCCCACTCCCCCCCACCTAATGCGGCAGGGCAGATTTTCACGTGGGCGGTGTCGCGTTTTTTATTCAATTCCTGGCAAAAAAAGTGCCAAGAAAATGCCAAGAGTTTTCAAGCCTTCAGCGTCTAATCTCTGCACCAGGGCGAAAGACAAAAACATGGTACCCTTCGTAAAAACCTCTAACCTGAACGTTGAGAGGCACCAAGGTAGATCAATCAAAGAATTCTGGATAGTTACCCGAGATACGAAAAAGAATGCACATCATATCCTATTGATTTCGTTTCTCCTAGGACTCCTCCCCTCAGTCCCCCATCTATAAGAAAGGAGGAATCTCCCTCCAGCCCGTTGTGCGTCCAAAAGTCTGGCATCTTTTCACGGAAAAGATCCTACATTGCTATGCAGAGGGCAACCAACGGAGTATGCATCCACAAGTGAGTCAATCCCCAGCGGACATACTGTTGAGGATTATATTAGTAGCCAATATATCATCAATGACTTCCTGAGCACCAACTCTGCGGCATTCCCCTCACAAAGAATCTACAGCTTCAGAGGCTCTCGCGGACAATGCACATTGCTAGTCCTATGATGAAATACTGTTATAAGCCGACAAAGAATTCGTCGACCAAGATGAGGAAATCCATATATATATACTCGAGTATAACAACACAATAAATATGCTAATGGATATATGGATGAAGTGGTAGCTCTTAATATACTGCTAAGTGTGGAGGACAAGAACGGCCATCAAAAATACTCTTCGAATTATTTCACCTGCTCCAAGTCCTTGCCTGTACCCCAGTTCCCAGATGCTGAGCTCGGTTTGCGAGGGCCTCATAAACAGACTCTTGCCTTCAGATACAATACAAGTAATAATCTTCCAAGCACAACTATACAGAATCTTTTGGCGAACCGTACAATCCTCGATAAATCAGGCTATCGACTAGACGATATAATGAAAGCACTCGATTTTTACAAAGGTAATCATATGACCAAGGGACCTTAGGCTTACCGGTCAGCGTCATAGTAGAACCTTGGGGGAGTTATAAGTTCGATGACACGTGACTAAGAGCCTTGGGTGCTGAAAAGCTCCTGGAGCGGCCAGCTATAGACTCCCAAGAACGAAGGTCCATATAGTAGGATGGATTTACTTAGTATAATGAGCTTTGAGCTCAGTTTAAATGAACCTTATATTTAGTACATTGATAGTTATCGATTGCATTATTAATTGATATCTCGCGAATCCCTATTGAAATCCTTACTGCCATGACCCTTGTACATATAAGCCTTTAAGGCCTTTGAGTTATTTTCTCTCTATAGTTGTAAATTCTGAAGAATTTACTAGATTTACTTGGTTTTCTTATTCGAGAAGTAATAAACAATATTGAGATTCCAGAGATAGTTGTTCCTGTAGATAACAAATTGTAAGATTAGAATATAAGTATAGTTGATATTACGGGTATATCAAGGGGACGATACATACTGCAATACTCTGTCTTGGATGGCAGAGTCCCTAGCACACCGTACGAAGGAACTCTACTGCAGAGGCAGACTCTCTACAATGGACAAACGATGGCGGTTTGGCATAGTTTATAGGGAATGGGATATAGGGTAGGAGAACGGGCAAAGCAGGCTGTGGGGGAACAGGCATAGCAGGCTATTGAGAACGGGCAAAGCAGATAGGGAGAACAGAAGCTGTACTTTGGTTAGTGGGAGGGAAACACCCGCGTGCGCTGCCTGGCTAGGAGTGTATAGGGTGCAACTCCTGCAAGACACGGTCGACCTTGCTGTGAGGGGAGACCTGGCAAGGTAACGCGAAGCAGCTTTAGCTGTGGGGCGTGGTATATAATGGCAGCGACGGAGACACTGTCTATATAGCCCGAGAGGACAGATCGCGTGTCGGTCTATAGGGAGAGCATATAGTGCAGTTGGCATGGTGTGTTGATATAGGCTTGAGGAGCAAACAGGACAGAGGGCGTGAGGGAAGGCTTTTCCCTGGGGCTGACCTTTCAAATTAGGGACAAAATAGTGAGCTTAGGCAAGAGTCTTGAGACATAAGGGCAAGCGCAGTAAGGAAGTAGCTGGTCTTACTTGTAGAGTAGTCTCTTGTAGAATTGCAATAAAATTCTGTTCCGGCCCACTCCAGCCAGGAAAAAGCATAATCTCCAGGCCTCGACCAAAGTAGGAGAGACAGAGAAGCTCCCCTCAATACAGGTCAGGGTACTAGGAGCCTGGCTAGGCCTCAAACTCAAGTGGCGAGCCCAAGCACGAATCGCGCAGCAGAGGGGCTATACAGCACTTGGTGCTTTCCAGCGAGTGGTAGCCTCGACCTGGGGGGCATCCTTAACAAAGGCTAGACTGCTTTACAACTCGACAGTGTGACCGGTGATCACATACGGAGCAGCAGCTTGGCATACCATAGAGCAGCCAAAAAGAAGCTCAGTCGCTCAAGCTATTAGTAAGGTGCAAAATCAAGGGCTGCGAGCAGTAGCAGGCGTCTTTCGAGCCACCCCAGTCAGAGAACCAGAGAAAGAGGTATTCGTCCCGCCTATCGACATCTATTGCAGCGAACTACGAGCAAGGCACCTACGGAGGACATATTCCTCACCAGTGGGTAGATTTATCCAAGAACAGTGTAATATGATCAAAGGAAGAGTAGGACGGCGGCAGAAGAAGCGAGCTCGGGCTAGTAAGGAGCAGCCAAAGCAAGCGAGCATCATAAAATAGAGACTAAATTGGGCAATACAAAGGGAACAAGAGTATAGCGGCCAGGGAAAAAGGCAATACTGGCAGAATGGAGAAAAAGATGGCACGAAGAGCAGGCTAATACAGTAAGTTGGCCAGAGAGCATAGCGGCGCGTGGGCAACCGGACCAAAACAGCCTTAAACTCTACAGCCAACTACGGAAGGCCGAGATCTCGGTGCTCTTCCAAGGCAGAACTGGTAGGATCGGCCTACGCCGGTTCCTGGCCTCAGCAAGAGTCTCAGGAATAGAGTCTGGGGAGTGCTTATGTGGGAAAGGAAAAGAGACAGTCGAGCATATACTCCTATTCTGTGACAATCAACCCCAAACCTTTTGGAGCAGAGGAGCACAGTTTCAAAAGCTCATATCAGAGCCAGACTTAGGGGCGCTAGTAGCAAGACAATTAATCAAAAGCGAGAGGCTAGGTCAATTCGGGCTTGCGAGAAAGCTCCTCTATAGCCAGTAGAGCAGGTTGTACTGCAGTAGTAATTCCATACAAATAAGCAGAGGTGAGCACAAGAAAGACGTACAGGAAGAGCGGCTAGGGTTCTTGTCCATAAGAGGTTTCCCTAGCTCCATAGGGAGTAGTTCCTCATAGCTTTGGCTGATAAGTGTAAGAACAAATAATAATAATACTGGTATATCACGGAAACGATCATCTCGGTCACCGATTATGTGCCACTGTTGATTATATTTTATCAGCGGCGACAACTCAGGTAATTATCCGAGTATAACACAATTGATCGGCTTCAATGCCGATTATCACAACAAAACAATCATTCCCGACTAAACCTTGACCCTCAATCATAACGTACGACCACCTAATGAATCACCCCATGTAAACGAACCACTTTTACCTATATTACACCACCTACCATCAACAACTAATTAATCAACAACCAACAATGGTAGATCTCAATAAAGAAGCTAGAATTAATCTTGCAATGCAGGCTAATATCAAATATGGTTATATACGAGTTTGCGAAGCTTTTACTACCTCAAAAGTATATGAGATATTTCAGATCCGGCTCAAAGAAATCAACTCTGATTCAAGGAATCTAAGTTGAGGGAGGTATATGAAGAATATGAGGGCATTCCGAGATTCCCCAATTCTGGTGAAACTAGTAGCAAGTGCAACGTGGCTATAGAAACCCCTGCAATCCTTTCTTTTGCTATTATTTTGAGAGTATAGGCCCTCTGATTTTCTCTGTAATTGGTTCTTCAGATAGATCGAAACGTATACATTTCAACTCGTATCTCACATCATATATATACTAAGTTCATAGTTAGCAAGTTCCGAAACCCGTATATATACCTAAAATATGAAAGCATCAACCCAAAAGGGTATAGTGACCTAGTGGTACTAAGGGTATAGATATGAAAAAGTTATATAATTGTTTGCAAAATAGTTTCATTGGAAAGAAAATATCTTGAAGGATAACTTCAAGTTTAATAACGATGACTATAGTGATGACAGTTTCAGTATATACTATCGTTTAAGGCTCTTTGATACTCTCTGAGATAGATTTAATGCACGGTGGTGAGGGTAGATGACAGTTTGATCGAACCTGTTTACTCAACATTTACCCCGCAACCACCAAAATATCTCTCAAAGCATTCCCAACAAGATAGTGATGGGTAGCCATCTCACGGCATGGTGTTATTTTCTCTGTTCCTACCACTCGGCCAGTAGACCCTCCATTTCATGGGATACAGAACTATGTTATTTAGATAAATCTCATGCAATAATATATATACCCGCACGACGAAAATTTATGTTCTCCTCACTCTCGAGGTCGCGAGTCCGTCCCCATAGCTTAGTTGTGTATTTTCTTCGTCCCTTTTGAGCATTCTTTCATCCCTGGTAAGCTCAATGAACGAAGCTAAACAATTCTGTTCCTCAAGTGATGATCTGGTTAGAACAGCTTTGTTCCTCCGTATTTGGGAATTGAGCATGGTTAATGTCGTATAAAGTTGTATCTGATCTGGAAGCAGTGATTCGTCTAGGACAACATTGCTCCCCCGTACTTGCTATATCTCTTCATTAGCTTTATTCAGCAAAATAGCAATCCTAACAATAATACCTGCGTCTGAGCATAATCCACACTAGGGCTCCAGTTCTTCGGACTATCTTTCAGCGCCATTGGAAGTCCACCGGATTTGGCAATGAACTGAGAGGACTCAAGCTCGAAAGTTTTTGCTCTGATTCTCTCATTCCCAAGTTCTAGAAGTATACATAGCGTTTCCAAGTCCGCAGGGTTATCTTGGTGTAGAGGATCGAGCTGTCTGTCACCAGTGAGATTTGTCCCAGCTGTAGATGAAAGATCGCTTATTTTATCGTAGTGACCCTATGCTTCGTCAGCCAGCGATTCTATATTGGAGTCTTCAGTCGAGGCATATAAGCTTGACACGAAAAAAAATAATGCTTACGATGCTCTGAGGGGTTCTCATGATAGCGTTCAATAAATCTTCCGTGAATTCGTCGTTTGAGGTAATAGGGGGACTGCCAGTACTTAGATCACCGCTAATGTCGCTATTCTTTTCTAAAGATGGGCTGCAGCGAAAGTCTGTTGCTAAGTCGGAGAGTGAATTTTGAGTGCTATCGAGTTTCAAGCGTCTTCCAGTATATTGCTGGCTTGTATGCTTCTTTGACCGGATCGCAGATTTTCTTGGTCTTCCTTTGTATGGAATCTTTGGCTGGTTATTTCGCATGGCTTTGATCTCTTCTGCTAGTATGTTATAGTCATTAGCTGAGTCAAGATAGAAATAATGTTTCCAACGTGAACAGTATTTATTGATTCGATTTTGGGCTCGTCGTTTCAATGCGGGGTGTTTAAAACCACTCCAGTAAGCTTGTCGCTCACTCCACATCAATCTTTTAGCATCCTCAATGTTCATGATCCTAGGGTAGTCGCCAACTGAGAACGCTTGTTGTAGTCACATATTATAAGGTAAGAGCTTCATTGGTGCCATCATTAGTGAGCCGGAAGACTGATTTAGAACCAAAGATTAGGGTCTTTCCTCGGTTGCCTATCTAGTCTGTGCATACTTTTCCGATTCCTTCTAGCAAGGATAGGTCATCACACAGCTGGAAATAACCGATGATCTGGTTCTCATGAATGATGATAGTCATCTCCTCTTATACGGACATACTTGTTCGGGTTTCTATTGGCAAAGATAGGTTACCAAGCACTTAGAAATACCCAAACTTAATTCTAGCCAACTATATGAAGCTTTCTAGGTCAGCACCCTTTTTTCCAACAATTATCCCGCATATCTCGTTCCAACAGTTTAGTGTCCTTGTTGACTGTCAGCATAGTAGAACAGCATGGGAGAGAGGCGCACCTGTCAAATAATATGCATTGATAACACTAAGAACATGCTTGCTGCATACATGTTCCATCAGCTGATATGTGGGTAAGTGAAATCCCAAACAAGAAATTCTGGAGGTAGATCCTTTATCTCGATTGTGATAACTAAAAGCAACATCTTCTATTGTAAATGTTTTCATTGCTGCGTTGCATTCACTTCTACCATCAATTTCGTACTATAGTGGAAACCTCGGCGTCATCAACAAATGATGGCTCAAAGGCAAAGTCAATCTCTCTGGGATAGTCCTTTGATGCCAGACCTGCCAGATTACGTCAACATTGGCATACCGAACTCGCCTGGAGAAGCTATATCGTCCAACAATACTAACTATGGTCATTCTGCTTCTATGAATTCAAATCCGTTTCCGGGACAAGCAAATCGCAATGTTAACGGCACTGGGCTGTACCAAAATCATACACCACAGACTCACCACCCAACCGGTATTGAGAACGCATTTACGAATTCGAAGTTTGGTCAGCAGACTCAGGAGTTCTTAGAACATGTACAGAATGCTATTGAAGTGCGGATCGATAATAGGTTGAAATTCGTGGAGGGCAAGATGAACGACGGGAAGACGGGGGAGATCGAGGCCATCACGAGGGACATCGAGGCAATCAATGTGAGGGTCCTAAATGACATTGGTCAGACCAACGAGATTAGAGAAGAGGTGAATCGGTTGAAAGACCGCATGCGAGCAATAGAGGTAATGGTGAAAGAGCTCGGGAACAAACTATACGCAAAGCTTATCGAACATCAAGAGTTACAGTAAGTTAGCCAAGTCCAAAAATGCTTCAGTTTTTAGCTAATCCGATGCAGGCTACAAAGGCCATTTAAACTCATGCCATGTCAAAGTGATAGCACCAAGACGCTATCATAGACATATACGCGGAGCTCGAATGTGTGAAACAGTAACCTTACAAAAGCACAGTAGCATATTGTGGGCTGTGAGTGTGTTTGAGTTGAATCAAAATTTCCATAGCTCACTCTTGACGCTTTCCATTGCAGTGATTTTTGCCGATTGCTATTTTTTCGCATGTACGTAACAGCAATAAAAGAAGATACAGAAGCATGACAACATTTAACATCCCAGGGCTGTGGTTCAGCCGTATTTCGAAGCAAAGCCCGAGAAACTCTTGGCAGTTTGATGCCTAGAACAACTTGTATACAATATTTTCATTGCGATCCTTAATTTCAATTGGAGTTGGAGAAGCACATTGTATAGTTAGTTTGTCTGGTTAGTATTGATCCTCTAAATAGTATAGTAGATGCGAACGAATAATTGAAGAAGAAGAAAATTATTGTGATTTGCACGTATTTCTGCGCTACATCGAGCACACATACCCGAGTAAGTATTTCTAATCCGTGATTTCAATTCCTCTGCAGCAGAAAATATTTCCGAACGATTAATTACTCATTTTTATAATAGGAAACTGGGGGAAAAAATAGTCAACCGAATAATCAATTGATCTACCAACTGCCCTCAGACAAGCCATTGAATGTTCCGAAAAACCCAGTGATTTGATTTTTGTTCATGTGCTAACATTCTTCTGTTATTATCCACTTCAGCTAAAACTATAGTTATTATACACTGTTACTTTGTTTC
This sequence comes from Rutstroemia sp. NJR-2017a BBW, assembly GCA_002946425.1. Classification (NCBI taxonomy): domain Eukaryota; kingdom Fungi; phylum Ascomycota; class Leotiomycetes; order Helotiales; family Rutstroemiaceae; genus Rutstroemia; species Rutstroemia sp. NJR-2017a BBW. Next base: position 51,153 of record NJPT01000095.1, read on the forward strand.
GCACCACCAAAATATCGCAACTGGTTTTCAACCATGTTATTCATCTTTCAAAGCTTTACTGCTTGGATTCGCGGCTACCTTGCGCTATTCTTTCATAAAACCTTTGATAAAAGCTTTCAGATTTATCAGATGACATATCTTCTATCATTTGTTTACTAGCTTTCAATCAGATGAAGTTAATGTAAGTGAAAAGAGTGAAAAGACGCCTTACATAGCTAGACCCTGCTTTGCAACGGTAGTAAGTAACGATGAATATGTCTTATCAAGATTCTTGATCTTCTTATCTTGTGCTTGGGTCTCTTGCTTTATTTCTTTAATATACCTAGTTTGATGAGTATATATTCAATTGAGAAGCGATATACATACTTCTTTAGACTCTCTATCTCAGTGTTGTTGTTCGCTAGAACAGGGATCGGAGACACTTCGCACAGTTGAGAGTTCTCTTTTGAAGTTTTTGTCATTGTACTTGCGGGATTTCTATTCTTAAGGACTTCCTGCAAGTCACGGTGGCTACAGCTTGTGTTCGCAGCTTCAAAAGGGAATGGATATTCTTCAAAGTTGTCGGGATGAGGGTGACTGCTTGCCGATTGAAGCTCAAAGCGAGAATCAAATATAGAAATATCATCGACAGATGTCATAATGAAATAGTGATGGAAGATAGCACGTTAAGAGACACTTATCCAAATATCCAACGAGAAACTGTTACTGTCTCCTGTGTTACTTTAAGTATTCTACTACTTCTTGTTTGGGGTTTACTACAGTATGATTATTCTCATTCCAAGGGAATACTGCAGACGACTCTCAGAGTCAGCACTTTAGTACTTGTAAACCTAAGCTGACGTATTGACTATTCAAGTATATCAGCATAAAAATTGCTTCCACTGAGTATCTTTATCAATTATGTAACAGTACTGTCATCATCATCATACGAAGCATATGTTTTCTCACCCCGGAGCGAGAAAAGAACTCTCATTTAGACGGACCGACTGCCGGAAGAACAGCGTAGATTGCTATTGTCAGGATGTATAGCCGAAAAAACAGTTTGCGTAAGCTCCGCTAATTTTGATGGCGGATATCGCCGGAAAATATCACAAGAACATATCAATCAAATGCGTTGTATGCTAAACAGGATTGACAATTTTGACAGTATGGGCGAGCAGATTTTCATTTAGATTGCAAGACTGCAAATCCGTACAGAGACATTTTACCTCACGCTAACTCGGAAAGTCTAGAACACTGAAGTAAGACAGCCAAGTTCCGCGCCACTGACCCAGCAGGCTGGAATCGAGGTAAGAATAATCCAACGCTACTACCACCCGACAGCCTGGACTACTAGAACGAAAAAAGATTAGTCTCGCTATCCCCCCCAACGATTAATAAAGGTTTATTTAGAGGGTCTGCACCTTCCACATAGCAACTTGGCAAGAAGGCCTTGATTTGGATGGCCAAAACCACTTGCCGGTGCGCTTGCCAGTGCCCTGCTTGACCTAGTTTAGCTAGTCTAGAGTGTATATAGCTAAGTCCGGAAAATATTTTCTGTGGCAATTCTTGAAATCTGGTCAATTCTACTTGCTGGGCTCTCGAGTTGTGCTAAGGCCAGGTTCCACCAAATGACTTTTATTCATGGCGGCGGGGAAGGTAGAGTTTTATCAAGTTTCGGATAAAGCCAGAAATTGGTTTGGGATTGGAGTTGCCGAAGCTGACTGATTCGGTCCGTGTGCATTCTGATCTCCGGGCGACAAGCAGTGCCATTAAAATCCGGAAATGATGCATTTACAAGATGTTGTCCATTTAACCTGTGAGCCAATGGAACAAGCAAAAGAGCGAATGCAAACAGAGGACTTTGCATTATTGAAAGAGGGGTAGCGGTAGCTTCAGGGTATCCGAGCTCTTTTCTAAATCTGTAATAATTTCAGCTGATGATCGCCCATGGTTGGACGCACTGTGCCTCTTAGAACCAGTGAACACGAAGCTATCAATCACAATGTGGTTCGAGAGCGGCGTAAGAAATAAGAAAATAAGAAGCGGCCCCACAAAATAAAGTCGCTAAAAAAATTCGGCTTCCCCTCACACACTGGCTATGAAAGTTTCATTCGACACGGATGCTCAAATAATTCTTAGCTGAATAGGCTAGCCCGCTGGCTTTGGGAATGGGTTATACTTCGTACATTCGTACATTCGAAGGTGGCACAAGATGAGATTAAGCGCAGCAGCAGAGCTAGCAAACTTGACTAAAGCCAAGGCCGGGGAAAATCACGTGCTACGAACAAACCCGCACTTACCAAACCTGTACTTGGAAACAGCTTCTAATTGGACGAAGAACATAAGATTTGACATTTTTGATATTAAAAAATTCTTAGAAACTAAGTACCTCGACAATAACTACATAGTATTATCTGACAATTTAATTGTAACAAATGAGACAGTATTGAAAAACTGCTTTTTGTTCTTGATTTTATACTTTTTAGTCTGGTGAAGTTTCGCTTGGTGTATTACGACCGAGCGAAGGCGCGTGTCGCCTTTTCAATGAGATCACCTGAATGATATATCCCCGTTTTGGGCTTAGCCTTGTCTACTAGTGCTGAGATATAAAGCTACTATAAGCAACAACTATTTTCTTTAATTCGCATGGAAGTGGGAGAATTAATCTATTTGGTTTCCAAATCCGAATTATGGCATGCCCACCTCTTTCTCTTTCGATCGCCCAATTTGACGATGAAGATAGTTTCAGTCGACTACACACCGCGTTCCACAGCGATGGTGGTGGTTTGTACGACCACGCAAACCAGGCAAGGAATATGTGACTTCGGTGAAGTTTGAGCTAATTCGGCGAGTTTAGAGAAGTTGATACGATGGTATCAATCTTCGAATCAACAACAGGTGGGTCGGGTCGAGGTATATGTCATGACACACGACATCTATATTTCTTTTGTTAAGCATACACCATTTGAGAGAAGCGCCGGTTATGTGAACGCAGAGGCGGTTCAGGCACATGATGACATCAACCAAGAGCGCTGCCGTCGTTGTGGTCGTAATAGTAGTCATTTCAGCAAGTGCATTCCAATCAGTGTTGGCAATGGGGGAAACCGGTACAACTAGTACCCGTTTAAGGCCGAACGCATTACCCGCTTGTGCGTTTGAGGATATTAAATACGGCTCGTACAATGTCATACAAACTAGCGCGCACTACTGGTGTACTACTTGCACCGGGCAGAGAAGGTAAACGTGGGTTTATTGCCAGATCACCCCCTATTTTGCCTCTAGATGCTACACGGCTAGGAAGCCACTGTGTCTGCTGCAGCTAGTATATTACAAGTGCGGTCTATCGTTTTGTACGCGTTAAATGATGTCACTGCCAACATTAATTTCAATACCGCTCGGTTGGGCGCAAAGAATTCAGTGTTGTTCGGTGGCGTTTGTGCCTATCATAAATTTCGCGGGGCAAGCGAATTTCTGAGGCCCAGATTGATGAAGACTGTACTAACAGTATCATAGAACACCACTTGGGGACTTTGGCTGGCAGGTTGGACAACATGTTCTGAAGCTAGGAATAAAATCTTTTCGACGCAAGCGCGACCTACAAAAAGAAATTGAAGTTCAGAACCTTTGTGGGACTTGTCAGTAAGTCAAGAAGGTGAAATCTAAATACTGTTTGTTGTTAATGTCTGTTTGTGGAACGGTTTCGATTTTAGATGTCCAGTCTTTGAGTATTGGCTCAGTAGGTTAGCTGGCTTGTGTTGTGGTAGAAGCTAAATTTCAACCAGCTCTTCAGTAAATGCCGCGTCCTCCAAACACTTCCAGCTCTCGATCTCAGGAATCCAATCTCCTTGTGTTTGCTTTCAGTCTTGTTTTCTTCGCTTTTTCGATAGGTCGCTTGAGTTGTTTGAGTGTTATTTCTGCGTGATGGAACTACCATAGGGGGTAATTAGGGCTTACCCCCACATACTTTAACTATTTATGGAATCATTCTCAATGTACATAGCTAAGTAGTTCTTACAATCCTACTTTTGAACCCTATTTAACCTTCGAGCCTTCGACACTGATAATGTCGATTTTTCTTCCCCTAACTTGCTCTTTTCTACCCATCAAGACACGAGATCTGCCCCAGTCTTCTGATGAGAAAAGCCTGAATCGTTTACTCATCCAACATCCTTGTGTGAGAATCTGTGTCTATGGTTAATAGCTTTATAATCGGTTAAAAAAAATCTCTTTGTAATCTTTCTCGACTTTCTGACATTTGCTCTTGCTGAATTGTATTCCTTATATATCTCCTTGTTTCCTGGGAAGAGTTTATATGCACAGCGTAAGATCTTAGCCCGCTCTTCCGATGCCATATTGTGATTGGAACAGTATATTAACAATAGCTGAGCTTTAACTATTGATGTGTTTATATGTTGGGTATTTCTAGACCAGAAAGGATTATGTCTCTTCTTACGCACGTTTAGAGCATCGTGTCGCACAAGGCCAATAAAAGCATGTCTCTGTGCGTTTTCAAGCTGAGTAGCTCCATCTCCGTTCTTGATCAACGGGCTCACTATCATCTCAGCCCTAGCTAGTGCTAGAAGGGTTAAAACAACGTGCGCTTCTACAATTCGGACAAATGTGGCTCTTTTTGAAATATCTTCGAGAATACTAACACCGTCTAGAGACTTATTTCCAGCTAAAGCATAGCTACTGGCTGGTGTATACTCATTTACCTCCAGAGATATTAGACATTCGGATTGTTTTTGGATGCTTCGTAAGCATGCTTTCCTGATTTCTTCTGCTGAGCCGCAAATTAATACTTCTTCGAGATGGCTGTGACTAGTTTCGGCTCTCTGAATAATTTTCAGCCTGTCTGGAGTATACCAGCCATGTACCAAAGCATTGTCACTGTATCGATGCATGCTTATAGTATCAAGTATACAGTGAGTTTAACAGCTTTGCAATTATAGTTAGTCTGTATGATATGATTTTGAGTACCTGTTGAATCTATTTAATAGAAGAGACTAATCTAAAAATATTCCTCCTTTACTATTGTAAGCAAAATCCAAATATATCTACTTTTGAAAGGCATACTGTATGCCCCCTGAGCGTTATTGTTATTGTTTTTTCGGTTTTATGTAAATATTGCTCGAACTTTTCACCTTAACACAAAATAACCTTAACCAACTGTAAGAAGATGGGAATTTGTCACTCTAATCAGCTGATTTTGTCGATGACTGTATTGAATATCAAAAATAGATCCTATCTGATTAATCTTACTGTAGACCGTGCGTTCTAATTACTGTATGGTTCAAACTTGCATATTTTGTTTAACGTTCTAGACAATCGAAGTAACAATTGTTGTATTATACAACAAGTAGTATATTCATCGTCATCCTATATATCATCTATTGTACAGTTTTTTCTGACTCTTGTAATAAGCATTTCTATTCAAACCGAACCATGTGAACCCGTTTTTTTGTTGGTAATTTGCTTTTAGTCTCCAGCATACCAATACCAAGGGTATTGGATTTATTGACGTCACCCTCCTCGTGTGTGGTTCTCGGTTGTAGCCGCAGCCAATGTAAATTATCTAAAAAGACTCAACATCGTGCTTATAAGTATAACCCCTGCTGTGAAGTGTCTAAATTTAGGCATACTGTTCAACTCCAGACGATATCGAAGAGAGACTACTGCTCAAACGTCTACAGTACTATACTGCTGCATGGATTATTTGGTAGGGGAAAGCAGATAAACTAAAGTCCTACAATGATAAAGAGGACTATATTGAGTAGCTTCCTATACCCCTAAAGCCTCTTCGGCAGCCAACAACTGAGATAGAAGAAGAATATCAACGTTGAGTAGTAGAGGAGAGGACTTCTAAACCTTATACCCACGAAGTCAAAGTTCGGGGCAATTCAATAACTCATAAATACTAAATAGATAACCTGGTACTTATCTACGTGGAATGAACTCAACTGACGATGATAAACCGTGCCTTTTTTAAGAGAATGAGACAAAGGAGATGCTATAGGAGGAATGGGATAAAATTAAAATGCAGAATATACAAGATCTGATCACCGATACCTTCTGTAGATATGCTGAGCTTATTCGAGGAAATAAGTAACGTTAGCAGCTTTGAATTATAATAAAATCAAATATAAATTGATATTTTAATAAGTAAACAATGTTTAATACCGAAAATTAATATTTGAACTCTTTTATTTATGGATATTTTATGAATGAGGCTCAATTCTTGATGTGGGGTAACCACTGAGCTTATCGGTAGTTATGGATATGTATACTGATTATATTATGTTGAAGGTAAGGAACACTGAACCAATGGAGCTATACCCATTAAGGGTTAGCGTAAGCCAGTGTGAATAGTATATCAACCACTTGATCAAGTGGTTGATCCAAAAAGCAAGTTAAGCAACATAGTTGATTTCAATAAAAAGTTATTTATGCCTATATCCTTGAACCCAATCGTAACCTAACAACATATTATAGATGTAATTAGGTTACTGAGCATCTCAGTCACCAAGCCCTCTCTCTGATTGAGTATCTCGAGCTCAGATGAGCATATAAGTAGTTGTATAGATACTCAGTTGGAGAGAGGGTAATCAACTATCTCATAATCATTTTCATGGCTAGCTAATCATTCACGTGATATATGAGATTTAGCTTCATATTTCTGATATAAATTTCGTTTTATTGGAGAAAGTTTTAAAACTTTGATTAAATTAAAATATATTTACATTTTAATAATGCTCTTGTTATCTATATAAGCTAACTTATAAGATTTCGGTTTCAAATATTGAATACTTAATAAAATATTAAAATATATATATTGATATATTTGGTGTATTTGAGGGTGGCCCACTTGATGAGTAGTGATGCATGTTAGCTTGTATACAAAGAATCCTTATATAAGTTTGCTAAATCTTCAATATCTTCAATATCTTCAGTTCGTGTTGGATTAGAGGTAGTTATCACCACTTCGGAATATCTATCTCGGCCGGCATATATATCTCCACTAGTAAATCCAGATATATATTCGATTTACAAGTTAGGAAGAGCTATAATCAGAAGAACGAGAGATAAAATTGGCCTATATACATACTTATATATACACTTCTTCGGATACAGCTAGTTAATCAATCAATCAATGCCTTTTACCTTGATTTCTCGATAGGTTCAAGATTCTGTTGGATATATTTTTCCATGAATATTCTCTAAAACTTACCCATCGTAATCTTATTTTTTCAATCTAAAATCAATACTATAAAGATCTTGAGATAGGTTTCGATTCTAAGTAACAGAATTGAGATTATATTGTAACAATTTCGAAAAACAATTCTATTGATATATTTCTATATTAATAGTGTCTCTATATAAAATATGAATTTTTTAGAAGAATAAAAGTATCAATATAGATAAAAAACTACTTAAATAAACAAGAGTACTTATAGAATACAATGAAGTTTTTCTTCTGCTAGAAGATTGTAACAGAGTTAAATTTGATAATAGACTACTCGATACTGAATTTGTTGTATTGGCAGAACTTGAGCTCGTAGTTGTTATTATATCAATAGAAGAGATCGATGATACCGGTGAGATTGTAAAGTATTTAGTTGATAAAGCACTTTGCGAGGTAGTATTAGATAATTCATATCCGCTAGAGACAAGTACACTGGATATCGAAATTCCTAAACCTTGAATAGTATCATTATCTGATTGCCATATATCTGCTAAAGCAGTTTCATTGATCCTTTAATTGTGAGCAATTTCATGATAAAGTTAATTCATATCACTCACCATGTATTCGGTACTATGTTTGCATAGGTTAATGTAATAATATACCAAAAGAACCACAATATATAAGACCTTAACATATTTTATATTTATAAAGAAGATAAATAGAATGAACAATAACGAAAAATTCTTTACAGTATTTATCCAGAAACTATTTTACATTAAACAGAATATAAATTATTTTTGTTTTCGGAAAGATTATATCAAGAAATAGATCTAAAAATAGAATTCCGTCATCTCTTTCTTGTTAATTATAGCTTCAAACTGAGGTCCAATTGACTTGGCAGCTCTAAGGCTACTAAGTAGTTCTATTGTTACAAGGTTACTATATGATCAAGGGACCTTAGGCTAAATGACTGGCTAGTTATAGTAGACCCCCTATATAATCAGTAGGAGTATAACTGATCAATTGAGAACGAAGGTCTATAATCAGATAGATTTCCTTAATATATAGAGCTTCGTGCCCAACTCGAATAGTAATTTTATTACTTATTTACCTAGTATCGGCTTCAATACGATACTAGTAGGCACAATTTAATATCTATATAGCTCTTCCTTCAGGATTAAAGATTAATATACTTTTCTTTTATTTAAAAAAGATACCGATATAGCTTACAGTATCAAAAGGATAAAAGATAGACTGTATAAAGAGCAATTGAAGAAGATTTTAGGCTGCTTTGGCCAAATTCTCTTTGTTACTAATACATTCATTATTATCCGAAATTTAAAGATATGATTTCCGACTTAAGAAATGGTAAAGTATCTAAACATTTGCTCAAATACTGTATGCTTTGTGATAGCAATATTCTTTTTCTTAAGGTTATAGAGATCAAATAGTTATAGACTTATTGTTGAACAGGCTTATATAGTGCAGCAGGTTGGTACTAAAAGAGTGCCTATAGGCTTAAAGGGATTTAAAAGTAGTATGTAACTTAGGCTTGATTCAACTGTTCTACCTATTTTACAGTGGTAAAGGACTGCCTATTTATACCCCTGGGGGCATCGCCACAGTGTTGGCTCCAGGCCTCTATATAGGCCTAATCCTGAAGGCAAAACTCCTTCAGGCATGCGCCACTTGCTTTAGGCCCGTAGGGCCTATATAGGCCTATATTGACCCCTAATTTCCAACACTTATTCGGAAATAGTCCGAATGCTTCGGAGCCTCCAATAAGTAAAATCTGGTTACAGGCCCATCCTAACCTATCCTTATTACCACTAATCTGCCACTGTTTTGAGAATATAAACCTCTGGTTTTCTCTATAATTAGCTTTTCTGATAGACTCAACCGCATGCATTCTCAAAACCTCACTTTCTCACAACTAATCACTATTCATATATCGGAATAGCCTCTCCACTAACAGAGAATATATACCCCCACCGGTATATACAACTTCGCTTCTAACTTCAAATATATATTCGATTAGAAATTGTTGAAGGTAAGGAACACTGAACCAATGGAGCTATACCCATTAAGGGTTAGCGTAAGCCAGTGTGAATAGTATATCAACCACTTGGCCAAGTGGTTGATTCAACAAGTTAAGCAAGTTAAGCAACATAGTTGATTTCAATAAAAGTTATTTATGACTATATCCTTGAACCCAATCGTAACCTAACAACAGAAATCAAGTACCAGAATTAACGGAAAGAGTGTTAAATTTATATATAAATATATATGTTTTTGTATACCGAATTACTGAGTGGGAATTTGAAAGATATATCACCAACTATATATACAGCTTCAAATCCAACGTCCTATTCGTCTAAAGGTAAGTAATTTTAAATAAAACTATTTTGAAAACAATAAATTGATTAGATATCAAGACGAGGCAAGAAGGGAGTGGGAAACTCACAGAAAAGAGGCCCTAGGACTAGAAAGTACGGAGAAGAAGAGGGTGGAAAAGGCGTGGGTAGAGAAGTGGAATTCTGAGCCCCGTATGACATGGGAGCAGATAACAAGACCACCGGAAAGGAAAGTTCTCCGGCTGCATGCCATCCTGCGAAAGGCAGCTTAATACAGCTCCGAACCGGAAAAATTGGGCTAGCCAATTTTCTGCCTACCGTAAGGGTCCCGTCGTATGAGTCAGGAGACTATAGGTGCGGCCAGGGAAGGGAGACCCTAAGGCACTTACTTTTATACTGTCCCGAGGAGGAAGGACGTCGCCACGAGCTCAGCCCGGGGAGAGCCCCGGACTTCGTACGACTCCACAATACCCCACAAGGGGCCGCAGCGGCCAGCAAGTGGACTATCCAGTCCGGACGACTACGCCAGTTCGAGGTAGCCAATTCTCTGTTGATTGATTAGGTCTCAGACAGATACAAAATGTATCCAAAGGCAGCATGGGAGAAAAGGAGCAAGGAAACAGATAGAACTAGGTTTTCACTCAGGGCAGACCTCTTACGAGATCTGGCCATGGTTTTACCATAGAGCGATAAATAGGAGTACTAAGTTACAAAGCTTTAGCTAGTCTAGTGTAAGAATCAATCGATCAATCGATTGATTAGATAATAAGTTGTTGTTTTCTATACCAAGACCATTTTTATTCATTTGGACTGATTCGCCTAATTTGGTGATGCATTTTTCAAAACTCCACAAAGTTGTTACTCAATCAATGGATACTTTATACCATGACTCCTCAATTAGTTCAAAATATTTCTAATCCTTATATAATTTACTACAATATTCACTTCTACATCTCAAGTCATAAGTAACTCTTGTAGTTGATTTGAATATTAATTGGTTACAATCTGATTACAAGGAATGCTCTAAAATACAGAAAACTTTGGGAGAAACTTTCTACGTAATCGACATAAAAGCTGAAACTATACTCAAGTATTCGCATTAACTTTCGAAAGCTTAGAAATAGCTCGTAACAAAATCTGCTATTGGTCTACCAGGATGATAGCAGGACCCGCAAGGGTAGCCCCAGTAAGATCATCAACTGACATGATGGTGTTTTGAGTGGTTAGAGCAGCATAAACAGCACCTTTTAAGTTGTGGGGAACATTGGCTATTCCAGTACCATTGCCAATAGATTTTAAGGGAGTATATACAGGAGGTCCAAGCTGATTCACCCAGCCTATGAAGAGATTCTTACCGTCCTCTTGAATTACAGGCTTCTGCGTTGGGTCCCACGAGAATTTCATGCTCGTCCGGTTGCTCTGTAAAGTAGCTTGCGTGGTCAACGTCGGCAGAATGGGAATTGGCAGCTCTACTGGACAGGATGCCGGTATAATGAACTCTAAGGCTAGATTGTACGCCCAAGTTGATGATATCGGAGTGTCGAAGGGAGCCGGGTTAGGAAGCTGTCTATTTACCATATTGAAGAATGCGTCGTGTCTTGCTTCTATAGTAGCAATGCTAGCGATGCCGGATACTAGGTTTGAGTCAAGAGTGGAGACAGTTTCCGCAAGTGTGAGTATCGCACCCACACCAACAGAGCTCAAGAATCTCCCAAGTGATAGAAATTCACTTGTATTTCTGGAAGGGAAAATGTAGTTACACTCAGGAATGAGTGGGGCTCCAGCAGCTAGAAGAATTTTTTGGAGTGTGGTCTGGTGTACTTGCTCTTGCTGCAACAATGTTAATACATTTTTCAATAGGATCACAAATGACATACCAGTGCAGCTTCCCTGACAGCATCAAGCGTCACATTTGATATACCTTGTGCAATATCACCGCTAGTGATGTTGGCAGCTGCTGACTGAAACAGGTTGACCTCCAAATTCTCAAGGTAAAGAGCAAGCTGTAGTCCAGCAATAGTGCTAGGAGATAGATATAGCGTTACAGTATTATTTCCGGCTGCCGCACTAGTACAAGTCGGAGCTGCCAACACTGCAGTAGCACCAAGAAGTATCGAATAGAGTAACATATTCAGAAACTATTTTTTAGATGATTTTGATACAGAATGTTGAATATTTTGCATCAGAGCTGAACATTCAGCATATATGTAAGCCCTCAATAAGGCTCTAATTCTTGCTAAAGATTTTTTGGATCCAAGGGGTACTATTCAGAGTATAATGTATTATTAGCAGGAAAGTGAAAACCCCTATATTTATCCAATGTCATCAATCATATTACGATAGCAACAAGTTCTCCTGTTTTATTCAGTATTCAAAAGTACCCCTAGTCAGTAGCTGGCTAACTATAACCCCCTTCGTCAGCATAAATAATACAGTATATATCTAAGATTTCTAACTACCTGTTTTGCATATCTTGATTGAAACTAAAATTCTAACCACACATATTAGATCTCAATACTATAAGTTGTTGCGGCTCATGAAGCCTCTTATCTTCCCAGCATTGGCTGGAGCTTGCTTGGCCGCCACTATTGTCAACCCTTTCGACCCATTGATCTGTTTTGACTCCTCACCCAACTATATTTCTGCGACCGTAACTACGTCTATCCCCCAGTCATCTACTTCATTAACGCCGGGATGGGTCAGCACTTCTGACGGACTCGTCACTTCTTACGATCATAATGGTGCCTCGTCAACAGTGTGGGTTTTCCCAACAGGATCCGGTAGTCACGAAGCCACCAAAGTCGTCTTTGAAGGGGTGCAAGTGCTTAATATTTCATTTGTCTTAGTTATGATAGATGTAATCGATAACCAGACGATGACAATTATATCTTCACATTCAAACTCAAACTCACCCAGCATTGATTCGACAGCCGCATCATCAACTTTGGGATCTACGACTTTCCAAAACTCGATAGCTACTATGCCGCCAAAAGCTACCCACATAATAGATGTAGGAACTGGAGGAGGATTTTCTTACAACCCTAACCAACTGAAAGCATCCATTGGGGACACTGTGCGGTTTAACTTCTTGGGGCGAAACCATTCAGTGACGCAGTCAGATCTATTCTCACCATGCACGTACAATGGAGGTTTCGATACTGGGCTAAACCAATTCAACCCTTTAAATATTAGTGAGAAGTTTCTTTTGGACTTTCAAGTCAACGTATCAACACCACTTTGGTTCTACTGGTAGGTTATTTGTGAAATACGTCCAGATCGTTATTAATATTTTGTAGTAAACAACCAGGTCCGCCAAGCCACTGTGGTAAAGGTATGGTTTTTGCAATCAATCCAGGAGATAACTTCAATCAATTCTTGAAGAATGCTGAGGCGCAAGGACAAGCTTTGACTATACTTACAAGTATCTTGAAGGCCATTGGCAATGCGTCAAGCATCAGTATAAATGCAATTGATAATGCACTTTTCAATACTACCATGAGGCGGCGATATCTTCGGTAGAAGAATCCACAGCTCGAATTTATTCGGCAGAGCTGGAGCACTCAGATAATTTAGGGTCTTACAAATATAGATATTAATTCATCTCTCATCACGCACAAGCTCTTTCTTATCGGTAGACACAGATTATTCGCAGTACTTATTTCATCATTTGGAACTATTAATGCAATTCAACCATATTTTCTTGATAGTGTAGAGAACTCAAACTCATAAGCAATGTATTCCATTTTCTTTCATTGTCAGAACAGTGATAGCTTTTTATATAGATACACTCCACTTCTGGAATTATGCTGAAAGTGAAACAAACGTGGAACGGCGACGAGTCGCTGCAATACCTCCGTATATAACAAAATCGTAGACAAATCTCCAATTTGAATTTCTCATTTGGGCAATAAAAAGAACGCAAACGTACAATACTGGTAAGTTTCTCCCATCGTGTCTGCTTGTCTTCTTTTCTCACTTTGGTTTGAGTTATACTATTGAAAAGATGAATTCAAAGATGACTTGCGATCTTGCAAACTTCGACCATTCTGCGATGTTAGCCCAGCGTGCATCATTCGTCTCAGAGATCGCACTAATGTTCAAATTCCTTTCGATATCATGAGTTCTTCTGCAGATGCATTTCCAACTGATGATATCTTTCGAACCTTTATGGAATTTGTAACATAACCTCCTGTATTCAAAATTGTATAGCTAGTGCTGTTATCAGAGGTAGCAGGTCATAGATGGGCCTGAAACGAGCCTTGATAGTGTAAATCCTGTCGAAACAGCCTTCAGGTCGTCTGCTCTCGATCGATCTGATGCATCTAAGATGATGTTATGGGTATCAGAGTTTCCACCTGACCGTAAGCATTTGATCTTGGGGTAGGTAATCGAATTGCTGCTGGTAAAAATAGGCTTGTATGACCTGAGGCTTCCAGACAGTTAAAAAAAAATAAGAAAATGAAAGAGTTGGTGATATCGGTATAGTAGTCACAGCTTATAGAACCATAGATAGATTTGATGCAGCAGTTAACAAGCTCCTTGCGCTCCTTGATAGTCATATAGGTCGTGTAACCAAGAAGTTTCTGGAACAGGGTTATCAAATCTCTATTTCTAATGCTGTTGCGGTCCTGAGCTTCGTTTCAAAAGACAACCCTATTATGAAAGCCATAGCACCAGCTCTAGCTGATAAAACTGATGTTCAGATGGAGGGTACTCAGGATGATCTTCCCCTGTTATGGTTTCTTTTAGGCACGCAGAGAGGCTCAGCAACTCGGCACTTGAAATTGCACTTTTGCGAATAGGTGACCCAAACTGCCTTAGTTTCGTGCATGGTTCTCTTGTTTCTATACACCACATTTCTCATTTCCCAGGCGCGATGGATATTTTGGCACCGGCGTTCCATGGCAGAGCCTAGTGTTTTACTTGAATACGTTTCTTACGTCATATGCTACTATTGATCGTATTCAAGATGACAAGTTCCCCTTGCCAGAGAAGGATGATGTTCGTCCTTTTCCGGAAGACTACGCAATGCGGGGTTTACTCTATATCGAAAAGCTCTATCCTGAGAAATGGTTTCTTAGCAAAAAAACGGACGAAGAGGAGAAGTACCACGAACTGCCGTCAATGTTAGAGCAACGTAGGGAGCGCATATTGTGGCTTGCTTGCCGTATGACTGATGCTGGTCCGTGGATTAAATTTAACAGCTCACGATCAAAATTTTCAGTTGATGGTAAAGATACAGACTTGGATACATTAAAGTCTCGCTCCACGTTTGCTGCTGCTACACCGATGTTACACAAAGAGCAGAGGCCGGTTCCACCATTGATACTAACCCAGTCGCTGAAGAAAACTCATCGTCGGATACGACAGCCGTAGTGAATACATCATACCATGATTGAGCAGCTTTCGTGGTCAGCACGTAGAGCAGTCTCATTATCTCGGAACTTTTTCATGGGTACGAACAAACTCACTTCGTCGAGTGCAGGAAACAGACAAATATAAAGACGTGGTGCCGTAAGCTTTCCGAAAATACTCTTTATATCTTTGCAAACTCTTTTTGTCAATCCGAGTCTAACTTTCCCGTGATTAGTCGAGACGAATCAGTCTAGATGTATTCAATGATCCCATAACTAGCAGAATGAGCTTCGAACTCACACAGAAAAGGAGGATAAATACCCAATACTCCATTTTAAGCAATGGTCGAAACCATCAACGATATGATTGAAAGCAAACGTGGCGAAGCTTTTGGGTTTCCTTCATTGTGAACTCTCACGGCATGAAAACAGGTTTCGGTTTCCTCTCTTAGTTCTGTCCCCTTTTTCTTCATTTTTTCTTTATCCGTGTAATGATGTAGTCGACATTGCTACTATTGTCATTGTTACTTTTTGTTCAACAAAAGCTTTTATCAGGTTATGAACAAGAGGACTTGTGGAACGAGATTTTTGGAAAGTAGTTTAGAGAATTCATGATTGACAGATCGATGAGCAGTTTACTTTTTACTCGGCTGCTCTGTATATACACGCATCTACCTAATCTACATTGTTATACTTACAAACAAAATTATCTTATGTGGATCCCCTATAATACCGCGTAATGTTCTTCGATTCTCACTCCCACTCTGTTATTTATTTCCTGCAATATATTGTTTATCTAAAAACTGGAGAAATCTTGAAGCTTCCATACTTCAAATCAAGGAATCTATATTAAGATAGTAATTTGATTAATCAGAGTATATCTTTAGCTCATTGAGATGGTGTTGTTTAGGAAAGAAATTATTTTCGGCGCGAGACTGAGACTGGATAATATAGTTGGGGCTCATATGCTCAAAAAATAGCTTGGGCAATACTTACTTTCGGTACTTTTTTGCTTTGCAGAGATACAAAACATTAGAAGTACAAATGGGTTCTTGACTATTTTCGATGCTATCATAGTAGGGTGTCAGATCTTATGACCCTATCAAACACACGATAACTTGCACTGAATTTTTATATATAACTATGATTAGTGATAGATTTTAGCCGCGTGGAATTAAATGTTCTCCATTCTTAATCAATAGATGAGGTATCATTTATTGATTTCATCATGATGGCATATGATCGACTTCACAATGTGCTGACGTATTGGAACAGCAGATGTTTCTTGGAAGTCTAACAATATTCTTATCTTGTTTGACTTCTATACCCGGGCGGTCTGATTTGCCCAATATAAATACCGAAGGACGTAATCATATATCTGCATATCTTCGCGAGTGTTCGTGTCAAATAGCTTAGAAACTTACACAGTGCCAAACCATATGTTAGGACTTAGAAATCTTGTCGAATGATCAAAAATAGTAATATTTTAAGTAGTAGAAGGAGCACTGTTAGTATTTTGAAGTAAACTGTATTGGCTTATGATAAAATGCCTGAATCCTCCCCGAATTCTCCCTTCAACTGTCTACCTATTCCCTTTGCAAGTTAATGTCTCAAAAAACAGTCTTGCGGCTTATATCAACAAGCTGCAAAGCAACTGTCTGTCTTTGTGTTGTTTACAGCCAAAATCACAGTCGTACCAAATATTGTAACGAAACAAGTGTGAGTATAGTATGTCCAATTCGCAGTCGTAGGGAGGACTAGCGACGCTGTCCAGCCTATTACATAGTGGTAAACACGTAGAGAAGGATAGGGTTCAATATAAAGAAGGGTAAGATTGATTTGATTCTTAAAGCCTTGTAGAGAATCACCTAATTATTTATGTTGGCTGAAGGATATCACACAAAATTAGCGAATGTAATGAAAGTGTGGCAAATGCCTCACAATGTAGAAGTCAAGGTAATTCATGTGAGAGTGAGAGTGTTATATGTTTGGAATCACTCCTTCAGATGTATGATGGTGGCCATAAACTGAGGAGGAAGAAACACAGTAAATGGCATCAGACCTCTGCATGTTACTGTAGTACTACTGTTGGGAAATCATGCAAATAGAAAAGGAATTAGACTATACTACTTTCAAATGTAAGATCTTACAATCAATAATAAAAACCAGGATTCACAGTTATTCCTCAATCTATACCTGGAGAACCTCGCTTCTTAACAGTCTCAATAGTTCTATCCTGGCCACGGGCGGCAGGTTAAGATGGTTCGATCACGTATATAGTTTCGAGTATAGGATTAAATAACACTAAGTGTTTGATCTTTGGTCCTCCTTATCTTGTAGTTGCTTCACCGCTGATTCAATTATTTAATCGCCCTCGAGTCTCTCTTTATACTATGATTCTTTATAATAT
Organism: Rutstroemia sp. NJR-2017a BBW; assembly: GCA_002946425.1. NCBI lineage: Eukaryota > Fungi > Ascomycota > Leotiomycetes > Helotiales > Rutstroemiaceae > Rutstroemia > Rutstroemia sp. NJR-2017a BBW. Next base: position 68,436 of record NJPT01000095.1, read on the forward strand.
TTTGGCTTCTCCCCCTGCATTCGCCAACACTAGTTCGCTATCTGGAGTTAGTATATAGTTTTACATATAGTATAAGCAATGTTACGAATTCTGCTTCAACCTCATCGGCTTCGACCCCTATATAATGCAGTGATTCTCTAACTCCTTTTGCCCATAGGTCCATTCTCGAGCACCAAACGAGGTCCTGACGGTTCTCCCTATGTGGTCACAGCTACAAACTCCGCTTTCGATTTATCTAGTTAGGAATCTATGGATGACATCAGGTTGGTGATACTAGTTCTAATAAAGCTCTTCCTTTGGAATTGCTAACTATGGATACGGAGGATGGGCAATAAAAAGGCTTTACTGATGATTGCACAAGTAAATATCAATTACATAGTGTCATCAAACAATATCCGCTATAAAACCTTTAATTTCGCGCATCTGATGACGTAGTATCATTGAACCAAGAGAGCTTGAGATTTGAATAAAATATAACATATAGTACTGTATCTCAATAACTTTCCTCGCTAGCCTGTCACTTTTTTCCGTATATATATGAAGTGATACGAAGCGATACGAATTCATAATGCAATTAACGCTTTTTTCGCAAACGATAGACGTCCAAGCAAAATTTTTGGGTGACTTGCAAAAATTCAAGGAGCAGCAGATCGATCGAGATATCGAACATCTGTTTGTTTCGGGTAATATCACAGTCACACCGGGCTTTACAATGTTTCTTGTCCGCGATATGGTTGAAATGGACGAAAGTAACATTAATGCAATTGAGTTAATTCCAGCCCATGAAAAAGATGAAAAGCTTTTCACAAAAGTGGTGAAATTACTAAGTCCAACTATCAATATCAACGAAGAGGAAGATCATGGATATGATAATCATCCAGATTATTTGACATACGATAATATGGGTTATAATTGTGGAATAGTCAAGAGTCACCACTTTTCTGAACTCGATAGAAGTTATATTATCACTTTACCTGCAGGAAATGAAAGTATTCCAGAGTTCCTTGCTTGTATAGAAGAGTTGGCATACAATCGATCTAAGCCACTCTTATTTCTACTCTTCTCTACTCAAACTCAAAAGAGAGAATATTAGGAGCTGTGATGGAATTTTGGAAACCAAAATCGAAAGTGCTGTACTGGCGTTATCATGTGATATACATTTCGACTAGTTTTGAGGAGCTATTAATGGATCATATAACAGGTACAATATAGAATATGTATAACCACTTATTACAAAGCGGTTCCTACGTTTGGTGTGACAGATGGATGTGGAGGTTTCAATTTTGATATAATATTACTGTTGATGTAAGTCATTAACACTACAAATCACCTATACACCACGAGAATCCTTCGTACAGCATGGCTATACAGGTATACCCAATTAGGCTAATTAGCAGAAGAAAAGAGGCCTATATAGAGAGCCCCCTTCTCCCCTTAGATAGAAAGAATCAACCAACTAGACATAATATACAGTTATTCTTAGGGTTGATTGGTGGGAATTATCGGAGTATCACTAGGTTGGAGAAGTGTAGTTAGGGCCTAATAGTAGGGTTTAGGTACAAACTAAGTACTGCTGTTCTCTTCAGCTTCTTTCCTGAATCATAGAATGATACGATCAATTGTTGACTCAGCTTTCCGGGCCAATGACTACCGCTTCCGCACTTCTTTATATCAATAAGTCTCGTAGCCGGGCTTTTCCCTTTTACCCTCTGACAGTTATATCCAATAAGTCATATAATTGGTATACAGTTTAGTACTTTGGAGTGTTGAAAATTGTAAGAACTCTATGGACTTTGTATATATTCTAACACTAATATTTATTAACTATTTTCAAAATTATGTCAAAATTCAAATTGGAATACTATGTAGTGTTATCGAGTTGAGGCGTTATATCATATCAGTCATATCAAGTGTAATTTTAGATAACACTATCTACCTATATATACTGTATATATATATATATAAAGATATAGATATCTTATCTATAGTCACTCTATCTTCAAAAGTCGATTTTGAGACTTTCAATTACCTGAGTCAAATAACTATAAATGCTTAGAACTATATTCTTAATACTACTATTTATATTACTTTTTAAAGTTGTAATGTATAACTGTAAGATATAGTAGCCAGCTTTGTGGAGGCCTTTGTAGTATATATATAGCTGTTTTGCTGTAGCAGTGAATTTATCTGCCTATAAAAGAAATTGTTACTAACTAACTCTGGATGGTTTTTCTAGCAATCAACAGTGGGTGACAGAACTCCGTAGGCACAAACCATAAGCTGTCGAAAGGTCAAGAACTTGTTATATAATTTGTTATAATTCTAAACTACTACTTATTGCCTCGAATAGGACCTCCTTCTGATTTTACGAATTCAGCACATCTTCTGGACATATCAGCGATCCGTTATCGTATTTTCTCTATTGCAATTTTGTCCTATTCCTCCTGTAATACCTCTTCCACCTCCTTCTCGGAATGGAAAATTCGGCGCTGTATTCTTTGCTTAATAATAGCCCAAATACCTTCAATGGGATTAAGATCAGGGCTTTGACCAGGATGCCGAAGGTTTTGGATGTTAGGGATATCTTTATATTCCTATGCAAGTTCAGCTTTACATCTCCTATTCGAAGGATTACCATCCTTTTGTAGAAACCACAGTTTATCGTCAACTTTCTGTATCTTTTCTATAGTAGGCAGTAGAATCTCTACGTAGTACTTCTGAGGTATTGAATAACCCTGAACCTTTATCTCCCGAGCATACGGCTTAGATACCTCCTATTCAGCAATTGGATGGTGATATTCCTCCTCCATCTCAGTTTTTGAACGTCGACGAGGTTTCGGGGGTAGAGGAGGTTGCTCAATTTTCGTTATTATACAATATCAGTTTGTCTGCTTTCTCCAACCAGTTCCGGAGTACTATACTTGACTCTGCGAAGTAGGATCAACGTGTGCTTTGTCCGTAAATGACATGTGATTCCAGAATCCGAACACTTCATTGTATAGATGATCGTTCCCATAGATAGTTCGATCCTTGTAAGTTTTCTCTGAAATAATCTTCTTTATAAAGACACAAAGATATCTCCTACTCTTCTTAGTATAATTCTTCAGCTTCCGCTGTAGTTGACGCTTTTTGATAGGTAAAGTATGGAATTCGACCTGGGCATCAAAGAGGTGTTTCCGGACTGGATTGCGAGATGGAGAAACTAGTATCTTACACGTCGATTTAATGATTCTCGAGTTGCGTCCAAGCACTTTTGTCCTTGGACATATATATCGCTTTGCCTCTTCTTTCATATCTAAGTATTGATTACGCTATATCCGTCTTGTAGATTCTGCAGTGCTACATTCCTTCACAATCGTACAAACAGGCTTGGAGTCTTCTTCGCGTGCTAAGGCATTGAAGAACTTGGTTTCTCTTGGAGTATCAGCTTCTCAACCTCCTAGAGGTATAGGAGGGGGAGTGCTAAAGGGTCTAGAACGTATTGATAGTGCCATAATCGTAAGTGAAGATGAATATTCATGAATCACTGAAATGACGATATTACCGCTTATAGCCCGCGTGCACGGAGTTCTGCCACCCACTGTTGCGATTATATATACAAATTCGTTCTTTGGAGCTCTATATTTACTAGAGTTGAAACTGTCTCAGCAAGCTAATATCAGGTTTCTATTGGTATCTGTTAGTATCAAGCGGATTTGAACCGAATCGGATCATCTAATCATGGTAAAAGGATTCATTAATGTGCAGTAAATTAAGGTCAAGTGCTACTAACTAACTAATGAGTTATGTAGACCTTCATTCTTCATGGAGTTCATTTGACACTCCAGCCCCACTGGCGTGTGACATGTTAGGAATTCAAAGATTTTGCGAAAATGATATATTAAGCTTTCAACACGAGTTTGACCGCTTTTTCATGTTCCCTACCCAACTATCCTTCATCTGATCATGCTTCTCTGGTGAAATCAAGTCGTTGTTAATCTTCCGAGGTCCACCACGCTTTGGCTGTGGATAATCAAAGCTCCATACCTTATGAACCTCCTGTGATAAACGAGTATTTCTTTTCCGTGGCCGACCACGCTTTCGTGGTTGATTATCAATGCTGTGTAGCTGACCAGTTTTGTGTGATGAACAATCGTTGATTTTACGTGGTCGACCACGCCTCCGTGGCTGATCCCGTGACGGGCCAAGCGCCTGCGATGAGTCCAAATAACTCCCAGCCTTTGCTGACTGAATAAAGTGTTGAGTTGCATCAGCGGAACAACTTTCAATGCTTGACGAGTGACTATGCCCTCGTACTAAGCTTTGTTGATTGCCGGGAATCTGTGGCCAATACAAATTTTGTGGACAATTGTCGATCTTTTGTGGCTGCTCAGATTCTGTTAAGGCTTCCTGTGATGATGGCGAGAAAGATACATATTTCTCGGAACCAGCACTATCTGAGTGGTGTAGGACTCCTCTGTGTGCAACAGACTTGGTAATTTGTGGCTCATTGAAGTGTGCGAATACCTTGGTGACTTGAGCATAACGATATTGCATCTCCTCTGTATCTATCGCGCTAGTTTCTGAAAGTGCTTTGGAACCCCCATTAATATTCGAATCATGTCGTTCGTATTTAATGATATTTGGATTGGTAATGGGGCCATCCTGAAGTCTATCTACTGTGTCTCGGTTTAATTCTCTTTTGTTTGTTGAATTTATTTCTTCATGGTACTCATGGTGATCGTTGTCATAATCCTTGCTACAGACATTATCTTCGTCGATATGAAATTTCCCCAAATTCATACTTGATTATTGATTATGATTGAATACTGTAACAATACTTCTGTCGGTTATAGTGTTGACCGACAAATTCAATTGTTGTGTACTGTTTCGTTAATTCGAAGTTTATATATTTACAAATTTTGAAAAAGCTTATATGTTGCTGTCATCATTGTTTTTATTTCAATGTCAGCGTATAATATGTCAGCTTGTGTGCGCTTTAGGTGACCTGATGAGTTAACTAGAGAAAATAACTATCTATGATATATTTGGTAAGGTGTACTAGGCCTCATTGGGTCTAGTAATCAACGTGATAATAAGGGTTCACCACTTGTTCCAACAAGATTGACCAAATCGACCAAATCGACCAAATCGACCTTTACCTAATTTATCATATTAAAATAAAATAAAAGTTACTTAATCTTAAAATACTTTTTTAAAAAAGTTTAATTACTCAATTCATAATTAGCTCCTACAGTAATATATTAAAATGCTCAAAGTATGTCGTTGATTGATTGATTGATTATTATCACGCTAAACTAGCTAAAGTTATGTAGAACTCCTATAATCCTAGGTAGGAAACCATGGCCTAGGCCTGGAAGATAACCTGCCCCAATATTCAAATGAAACTATTATTTACACGCTGCCTTCAAATGCTCACCGGTTTCGTACGAGACTATTCGTACAAGAGATAATTGGCAACTTGAAACTGACTTAGTCTTCCTGACTGGATCATCCACCTGCTAGACCATACCCGCCCTCTCTGGGGTATCGAGAAGTCGTACGAAGTCGGCTGTCTCTCCAAATTCTGTACGGCGTTTCTTTCCCTCGGGTAGTAGAGCAATACATGTCTCGGAGTTTCCAGTGCTTGCCCACACTCGCATATACCGGAGTCGCATCCCGGGACTTTGGCTTTGGGTAAGAAGTGTGCAAGCCCTGTACGGCCCGTTCTCATATAAATTAGCACTGTGGTCTCCGCCTAACGGAGCTTCGAGTGTAGCTTGAGGATCCCTTTGTCGGGCGGTCGATAGATCTGGTCCCGCTCTGTTCGAGGTGTCGCCTGCCATCTATTTGTCCAGGCCTGTAGAATCTTCTTCGCTTCTGGGGTATCCTTCCCTAGTTTCGTATCTCGATCTAAGGTCCAATTCGCCCGACGCTGACCTTGTGCCTAAGTGGTCCTTGGCTTTCGGAGCTTAAGCCTTCGTAGGATTGCTTGGCACGCCTTCTGGATCTGGTCGTGAATTGGGGAGGCCTGAAGCCTCCGCTAGAAGGCTGCGATCCGTATAGATCGATGGGAGGGGTGAAAGTCTCTGTCTCTAAGGCTTGAATTGGCGTTGCTCTGTATGCCCCTGCGATCGTACGGAGGCATTTGTTCTGGACTGTGCGAAGCTTAGCTGTAAGCCCTTTTGCTTTTCCTTCGGTAGGAGAGTGCCACGACATTGCTCCGTAGGTCAGCATCAGCCGAACTACAGATGAGTAGATCTGACGGGACCGTGCAAAGGACGCTCCCCATGTTGACGCTGTGAGCCTTGTAAGGGCCTCGATTTGTGAAAAGTATGTGATTATATTTCTGTAATATAACTTATAATAAATAATTGGAAAGTTTTACTTACAATAAAGTGCTTATCTAAACTGTTGCCAATAGGCCTATATTTAATCTATACTGCTATACTTGAGCCCAAACCTAAGTTGCTCATATTAGATGTTAATCCTTCAGGTCTATATAGCCCTGCTAGATTCTCAGACAAATCATGGTCTGTATATCTATATACCTCACATAAGCCAAGATATTAATCAATGTAGTACGAATTGGTATCATTTCAAGAAATTCTTATAAGTGATACCGAACTCATAAAGTATTGATGGTATTGAACAAAAATACGAGATCATAGTAAGAATATTGCTAGAACAATTTGATAGAAGATATAATATATGGTAACGTTATATGATTTAACTTACCGAATATTTTCAATTTTTACCAAACTGCTGATATCAAAATTTATATCCGTGAAAGAAATAACGAATGAGGGATATTATTACAAATTTTGACAGTTTCGAAATATTCTGTTTATATATTATATAAACTATTTATATAGTTTAGCAAGTCAGATACAGTATATCCCAATTTGATAGTGTAGTTAATTATACTAGCGGAGATATGTACTTATTGGACCAAACTAGCGTTGACAATATTATCTCTTTATATACCTATAGTTCGAATATTATTTGTTATATGCTCCTATATTTACTCCTTCTACTAATCTATATGTTAATCTCTATTTAGGAAAAGAGTTTTACAAACTCTTCTTTTACTTCATTTATTATTATATGTTATCAGGTTACGATTGAACTCAAGGATATAGTCATAAATAACTTTTTTTTATTGAAATCAACTATATTTCTTAACTTGTTTGATCAACCACTTGGTCAAGTAGTTGATATATTATTCATACTGGCTTATACTAACCCTTAATGGGTATAGCTCCATTGGCTCAGTATTCCTTACCTTCAACATTATATTATTTTGATTATCTTATTGATGTATCCTTGAATTGGTAAGTTCTCGATAGACGAGGATTAGATCAAAATGTATAATTATTTATGATACTTTCGTTAAAATCGGAAACTAATATTTCAATTCTTTCTGTTGGATGACTTGTCAGCTTTCCATTGTATATAAATATATCTCTTACAGACTGTTACAGTATATAAATTTCTAATTCATTCATGTTATCGGAATAAGTATGGACAGAGTATTACACACATCAAATCCAAATTGTAAAATTGTTAAAAAGAGTAAGTAACAGAATCATAATATGAATGAATAGTTGTAATTAACGATATATCTAGACCGCAAAGCTAAATCAAAACCATATCGAAGTCGTCACAAGGTCACTTGTGAGGCTTGTAGAAAGTATGGGACTTTGATTGAATGCGATACATGTACTAGTTGCTGGCATAGTGAATGCGTAAACATTGGTCCAGTTCCAGACCCCAATTCGCCTCCCAAATATTGGAGCTGTCCCAAATGTCTAGAGCGAACGTCTCGTGTAGTGCAACGAGAATCTATGTCGTTGATGATACTAGACAAAGAGCCAGATCAGATACAAAAATGTTGTCTGATGTTACAAAAAACATATAGGCAAAGTGTTGAGCAATCATTGTCAACTATTCAAGTTCTCCAAGAGGCACTAAGTGCTAATACTTTAGAACTCGAAAACCTGAGGTTAAAAGCAATTGGCAAGTCCATAGAGCTTGAAAACGTTAGAAAACAAAGAGAACAGCTCACTATAGAGCTTAATCAAATAAAAGCGGAGAATTCTGAGTCAAAAAATAGGACACGTAGTATTATGAGAATTATAGAACGCTTTTTTGGTCGTCTTCGCTATACTTGAAGGTTTAAGATATTTGAGAAATACATTTATATGGAGGGGTGGTCAACGAATAAGAGGAAGGGAAGGTAAGTTAGAAAGAGAAGTATAGTATCATAATACAAGATCATCTTGATATAGGACGGTCACACAGAGTTATAAAGAACTAGGCTAGCTAGTATACTGGTATACAGAAACAATATTGTATAAAAGTAGATACAAACAAGATTGAGCCGCCTTGGGAATCAGGTGATAAGTAATGTTATATATTCTTTGTACAAGTTAGTACTCATATAGTGAGAAAAGAAGCATCAGTTAGCATAGTACTTGGATTCTAGCTTGCTGTGAATCTTCACCATTTATTAATATATCAGAATGTCTTACATTTCATTAATTTACAAGTATATATTAATCAGATTGACCAATTTGACCTTGTTAAATGACTAAATTGCTTATACTAACCAAATTGTTTGTGTTATAAGGTCACGATTGAGCTCAATAATATGGGTATAACAATTTGATTGTCAACTATATTGCGTAACTTTAACTTAGTTGTAAGATCTTAGATCAACCACTTGAGGAAATGGTTGACATACGATTTCACTGGCTTACGCTAAACCCTAATAGGTATAGCTTCATTGCCTTAGTGTTCCTTACTTACAACAGTTTGTTTATCAAACCTTCTAGGAATTTAATAAATTATTTTTTATTAATGATAACTATATAATTAGTTTATCTACTGTACTGTACTTGCGAAGAACATCACGAAAAGAGCCTAAGCGGCCTAAGGCAAGATTCATATACATAGGAGGATAGCCAACCAGATGCTCAACGAGCAAGTCAACTGATCTCAATACCTACTATTGAGCATCTCCTTCTTGTATATAAAGCTCTATGAGCTCCCAATTAGTTAGCTCTTCAGTTAGAAATTCTAAGGTCTACAATTCTTTTGCACAACGTACGTCACAGTACTGTAGTAAGTTTTCCTTTCACTCTAGTTATATCTTCAAATATACATATTAAATTATTGATCTCCGGGTGAAAGTCCTTTGGATTCATCTCGTCCCACAACCTCTGAATCTCTCGCTTTAGCTCTTCAATTGAACTAGTCACAAAGGGCCGTGGATTAATTTTATATTTCATCAGCGCTAGATATTCTCAACTTAGTTCAAACCAGGGGAGCTTCGTGGCCAATTAAGAGTCCTAATGCCCTGTTCAAATCCAGCTACCCGAACATACCTACTATGCACCTTCGCCCTGTCCTCTATGAAGATATACTCGGTTCTAACCTTCTCAAATAGTGGGAGTATAATTGGCTCAAGCACCTGTTCCTTATATACTGTGAATTGATACCCCGGTAACCAGGCACTTTGTTTCAAGGAAGACTAGAGGTGATTTAACGTTCCAACCGATTATACCCCAATTCATGAATGATTACACCCCAATTTATGACTCCCCTTTTCGTCAGGCAGAAATGTCACCCAGATCCTTCCTCTTTTTCCCGTCTCGAAAGAAGCTTCGTCTGACCAATAAACCTTCCGCCAATTACCTTCTTCTGGCTTGGCGGCAGCCTAGTCACTTGTACCCCACCACCGATGTAACCGTGCGAACTGTAGCCATCTTTTTGCTTTTTGCCTGATTAGTATTAATAAAGGACCGAGAGCAAACTACACCGACGTACCCAAGTCTACGAAGCTCCCGACGGATTGTATGAATAGATGCTTTAAACCCAAGCACTGCTTTAACCCTAAGCACTGCTTTCATCAACCCACAACTATCATATTATCATATAATGGTCTGACTGATCGCTTTTTAAGGAAATGCCTTGAAGTCTTCAGTCCAATAGTTTAGTTCGTTGATGATCTTGTATATAATCAAAGAAGAGATCTGGGAACCTCCGAGTGGGCTACATCTCTCCTAAACCTATGGGAGGGATATATGAGGGTGCTATAACTTATCCAAGGGCGCTATATATGGTCCAGGAGACCTGTCCGAGATGCGGCGTAGCGATACACGAAAGTTGTGCTTTTTGGCCATCATAATGTACAACAATACTCCAGGATATATTCCAAGGCAGCAAATCATTTAATCCAATATTAAGATCATATCATGGGCTGCATAACTTGTATTGTTAGATATGACGCATTCACTTAATTTCAGTCATTACTGGGTTCTCGATATAATTTTTGCCGGTACTAACTGCGGTACTCATTGTTACAATTGGAAATCATTTTCAATCACGCCAAGTCAGATGCGCTGGAGTTCTAGTTGTAGTGACATTTCGGTCATTTAATCTTGGTCATCACTTCCTCTTGTACTAACAGTTCGAACCGGATATCAATTCCAACTACGACTAGTCAATCATTTCCCGAATAGATGGTACCGAAGCGGTCATCATTCACATGCCAACCAACTGCTGGAACGGGATATCAATTTCAAGTAGATGTTACCAGAATGGTCATCATCTTCAATTGGTCATGTTTTCTAACTGTTTCATTTGGTTGACGTTCTCAATTGTTATCAACCTCAGCCACGTAAACAATCACTATCCTCAGTCAGCTACCTGCTTTTGACCATCCTTTCCAACTTATTCGATGAACTGATAAACTCAGCAGTCATCAAGCTCAATTGTCTCAGTGGTTAGTTATCATCTTCAGTTGGTCATAAATCTTATTCCTTCAATTCCACTATTGTATCTGGCCACATTTCAGTTTTCGCCCCAATTATAATACACTAATGCAGCCGTATAAACACCCACCTCAGAAATTCTGTTTCCTTGGCTACGCCACAACTGCAATACCATAGGTGTTGCCTTGATATTCTACCTCATTGTTCCCCCTCGCTGCGCTTTTCCTGTCCCGATATGAGTAACCACAAATCCTCAAGACACGCTAGAATTTGATGGTATAACTTGAAATGAGGATGAAAATATAAGCAACGGATATAAAAGAATGTATACCGAAGTATGACTGGAAGAAGAGAGATAGGAAGGAAAAGGATTTCCAAGAAACTCTATACACATGCCAGGTTGGCAATAATCTGTAGGCAGAGCTCGGCTGGGTTTGATTAATTGTATTGAAAGTAAGGAACAATGAGCCAATGGAGCTATACCTATTAGGGTTTAGTGTAAGCTAGTGAAATGGTATATCAACCACTACTTCAAGTGGTTGGCCTACAACTGAGTTAATATAGTTGACAATCAAATTATCATGCCTATATTCTTGAGCTCAATAGTGACTTAACAACAAATTGTAACATCACTGACTAAATGAACAGAAGTGTCTCACTATCTTCCTATTTAAACCTTTCCTATTGGTTCACCTCAATGATAGAAAAACCAGCGTACTCGCTCCGTATACTAACATGAATACGAACCTACAAACTTAGTTTTGGTTAAGAGAATAACAGAGATAGAGCCAATATAGATATATATCGGACCAGAAGGACAGTTCGGCAAAACTTACGTATACTTGAAAATAGATATGAAACAAGAGGAGATAGCGGAATAAGTGGTTAGATTGATTAACTAGATATATTGTCACTTTACAACCAGAAGTGTTGGTAAAATATACAGCAGGAATTGAAATGCTAAAATCAGTTGCTTTTTTCTAGGTGGTGATTTTGAACCTCCGAGTGAGCTATGTCTATAGTAGGTATAATAGAGTTTTATATTCGTATCTTATACTATATAGATATCACATGTGGTGACTAGTTAGGCTCATATGGATTAAAAAATAATTGATTGACCTCCTTCTAACTAAGCAACTCAGCGACTATTTATATACTCGTAGATTTTGGGGGAGCTCCGTCAAAAGAAGGTAATTAAGACCGAAATTCTCAATCAATTGAATTATGTCTCCGATATACTCAGTGAGCCTGTCGAAGGGCGCCGACATACGTTGGTGATGCTTTTCAATATCACAGGGATCACTTCCGGTGACAGTAGATATATCGGAAAGTCATTTAATTTACTTTTACGATAGGTCTATTAAAATGAAATCATTGTATAAAGAGAAAAGCTTCAAATCTATATCGGCGCCACCCAATCTCGCTGGCGCTACCAATTACCCCTTGCTTCTTAGATTATATGATAATTTCCCACTACAAATTTATTCGATTTTTCAGTACTGCTTTACTATTGCCTAAATAGGAATAAATATATAGTATATATATAGAAAGTTAATCTCCTATAGCTTTATAGGAGACTGACTACATAACGCAACATATAGTTCCTGGTTGTTGGATTATATACTCCATGATGAAGTACAGAGACAACTCTATTTTGCAGTGATAAATTAAGGTGTATGTAAACGTAAGCGCGATAGTTTCGATGTGACTTTGAATATCCCCTTCTTGCAAATTTGTTGCTGTTATCCGTCTATCATACCACTAGATGCTCTCCTCGACTCTGAGCCTCAAGTTCTGTTATGATCTACCTCCCTTATGGAAATTTAGCTCGTAATATATATACACGATGCGGCATAACACAATATACAAACAGATCCAAATCATCGTTTTACACACAGTACTCCACAATATTCTCTAGCTCATTAACTAGACATTTGGGCTTTGGCCTGTTTTCGGATAATAGTTTTTGAAGAGGTTCGCCTCAGGTTCCACTGCCGAGGAAGAAAAATCCATACCCTGTTTTTGGCAATATCTTTTAGCCTTTATTTTTTAGTCTTTTCATCCGTAATGCGAGTCGGGTCCAAACGCAAATAATTGCCATCGTGGTAAAGAGTAGGTATCCCTAATGGAAGGTCAGTGAAAAAATGAATTGGCTGATTTGGCTAGATCCGAGCTAAATGGATCAATTTAGACTGTTCAATAATCCGCACATGGGCTTCATATTAGAGATCGGTGCAGAAAGTCATCGTAAGAACCTTTACACTGCTATAGAACTTGTCATTATAATACCGGTTGAGTTTCTACATACCAATAGCCGAGATATGATCCGAATCTGGCCGTATAACATTGTCTATCTTTTACCTATCCCTAATTTACTATGTTCTACATCTTTCTTACAAAGATAACAGTCATCATTATGAACCAGAACTTCACGATTTTACATCCATCAACGGGGTAGGCGTTCTTTTTAACAATTCCGTTTGCACGTTCGCAACAACGAGCTATCGACGCTCTTTACACCTTTAGACTGTTTGAACAATACATATAGGGTGGATTTTGTTGCTTGGAGGCTGTATACTATCTAATGTTAAGCTCTACCAGGATCATGAAGATGTTCATTTCACGATGAGCTTCATTCAGTGAAAACTCATTCGCCGGAGCAATCACGTGCTTTCTTGAAATTTGACGTTAATTCTTATTTACTCTACAGCTGAAACCCACCAAATTTAATTCCATGCACTGTATCAAAACTCTGAACCATCCTGAGTAACTTCCAAACTTGTATCTTGACCACTGTTTGCCATTCTGACAAAGACCTTGGTAGCTTCATCGGTTGTATCGCAATCAAGATTTACTGTTAGCTTAGTCCACTTCTTTTTCGGCATTTCTCCTTCGCCTCCCTTGCGCTTGTGGACATTTTTAACAACATCTATACTAGTCTGTAAGATATTTTCAAGATGTGACTCGTATTCTCCTGTTGAGCTCCCGGTAACATCCTTCTCGATTACATTAGAAGGAAGGATTACTTGTTTTTCATCAATACTTGGGATGTGGTCAACCCCGCATTCAACCGACACAGCCTTAGTAGGCAATAAATCATCGACAATCTTTCCATTTGGAAGAATTGATTTCCTGCAATCTAAGTCAAAATTCCAAGTCATGAAAAAAATAAAGCATGGCCACTCACTTATATCCTGATGAAGGTGTTGAGATTGCCTGTGGTGGTTTGAGAGATGCCAAATGTCCATTTGATTCCACTGGATTTTCTGATGAAGGTTCTGTTGTGGATGTGCTTTTTGATGCTTGGGTCGGCAATTGAGTTGTTGCCGGAGGCACCGCCTGCGTCGGTTCCGCTGTTGCTGCTGAGGGATTTGCTTTCGTTGGTGTATTGGCATTTGCCTGCTTGTTCGCTGTCTTAGCTATAGAAGATGGAGGTTGGCCTGAAAAAGAGACCTCTGGCCGACGACGCTTATCTGACTGCGATTCATGATTATCTGTAGGGTGTTTGGACATGATTTCTAATGAGACGATAGAAGAGTAAGTGGAATTCAAGAGTATAAATTCGTTTATATCTTTATAGACTTTTGGGTTTGACACTCACTGATAGACAGAATACTTATGAACTACTTCAAGTTATACCTAGTCATCAAGAAATGTAATAGACTGTACAGTTGCGATCGCCAAGTGGTTACGATTTATGACATTCAGTCATGGTCACTGATATTTTTTCCTAATTCTCATCTGCCTAAGACATGTTATTGTCATTTTAGTCGCTGTCATCTACTCCACTTGTCATCTATATTTGGTAGTCACCCATCATGTGAAATTGCCGGATTTGAATGTCTCCCAATATCCAGTTCGATCTATTTCATGTACGGGCATGGCTGCGCCTGGTTTCATGATGACAGTGATCATTTTTTCTTCATTTCTCCTATAGTCTCTAATATGCGCCAACACAACTCTCGTCTGCCTAGTAAAGTAAAGTCATCGCTGGCTCGCCTGGTTCGTCGTTATTAGACAGGTGCCGAATTTAAAGTGGAGTCGATCCGTTAAAGGCTCTATTTAGCATGTTGCGGTGGATTGCAAATTTACTACAAACACGTCGAAGTACCATCTCTGTCTGTACATATGATCGATTATGGCTCAGGAAGTGCTAAAATTCGAAGAAAATAGGTAAAAATGGCCTATATACAATCTGATACTCCTTCCTACACAGCTTCTGTTTCATATACGAACTAGACTATATGTAACATACCTTTATACATCATGATATACCACATTGCATTGTTGGCAGTATTGAACACCCTTCCTTCACTTTTCACTAACTCAAGTATAACCATTATAGTTTATCTCCAAAATACACACTCACTACCATTGCACTACTCTCACTAAACTAGGGCGTAGGGAAACAATTTCCGGCTAGGTCTGCCTAGATTCCATTTAATCTCCGAGGGGTATAGGTATGTAGGATCCTTCAGAATACTAACGTCCCTCCCTGCGTAGCGAGACTCCCTGTGTGGCGAGACAGACCAATGAAATCGCAAGGACTCTGATTTTTTCTTCGTAATATCTCTTTTAAACTAACAACAGTAAAAGTTATTCATATTCAGAGTCAGTAATATTTTCGTTACACTATTCCTCTTAATATAGCGATCTGTTAATCTCGAAATTACTTCAATTTGAGTGGTCTGTCTCGGCACACAGGGAGTCTCGCTATATAGGGAGGGACGTTAATGGTTTTTCTCCAATCACACGTATTGGTAGTTTGATTTATATCTTTAAATCTAGTAATAGTTTCACGGATATACTTTCTGTATCCTATGAGAAGGGCCCCCATCTTCTTGTAGAAACCACTTTTTATTGTCGAATTTGCGTATAGAATCCATAGAATCATAGTAGATAGGTAAGGGACGCTCGAAATAGTACTTCTGGGTCATAGAATTGCCTTTAATATTAATCAAACGCAATTCACGCACCCAACTAACGTCTGTCTCTATGTAGCGAGACGCACCCTGTAACGAGACAAATCGTAGGTACTTTGAGTTCAAGCGACTCCAAATCTGTGAATATATTAAGATTTTAATATATTTTTAATTTAGTTAAGTTGTATGCTTCTCTTGAATATTTCTGACTTATTAATTCCGAAAATTTTAATCGCGTCGTCGCCGCCCACCTGAATTATAAAGAGCCACGCGATTCCGTTTAGAGTTGGCACACTGTAATTAAGTCTACTCGCTAAATCTCTCCCTATAACTCCCTATATTCTGTAAAATAGTTATTTCAACTCAAATAACTTCTTTAGTTATTACTCAACAACAAACAAATTAAAGCGATTCCTGATCGGTATAAAGCTGTAATTGATGGAGATGGACAGATGACAGCTTACTAGAATAAATAATATTGCGTCGTTGATTTTTAATAAAAGAATAAAGTGATTTGGGGGTAATTACAGTGTGCCAACTCTAAACGGAATCGCGTGAGAGCCTCTTATTATAGTGTGATAGGACCCCTCGACCCACGACACCACCATTAAGCTCTTTTCGCCTCTTAAACTTAAAGAACGATTAGATATAGATCCGCGAGATTTATCACGGTGCTAAAAAGCCAATGCCAGTGTTGTGGCAGCTAGAGTACACTATATCATACGACGTTGCCACAAAGGATAATACCTCCTCCAACCAAGCGATCGAGGATCCTAGTCAGCGACGGTGTAGTTATAGTAATCTCGGTAAAATTGTAATAAAATCTGTAGCTGCTTAACATGTGGCTGTGACGTTTGTGGCTAGAAAAGATCTTGCCGGAAAGGCCCGCTTCCCGATATCCTCCGAGCAGAGCAAAAAGTGGCCCGTGCGAAAGCGGTCCCTCTTTCAGCGACCCATTAATCCCACCTACAGCATCTTACTGCTCTTTGACTGTAGAAGCCAGTATCTCAATAATAACGGACAACTTTCTCTTAGAATTCAATCTGTAGTGGATAAGGTTTCCAATAAAATGAAGTGCCCTTTGTGTTCTGTCTGCCTTCGCCATATAAGTGGCTGACCAGGTTACGCCACAATACAGCCTCGTCGGCGGGGTATACGACTACGGCTGTATATCCTTCTTACGCTCAGTTCTTCAACGTCTCGACCTTCAAATCGCGGTGCTTGCGCCAATTTGCCGAATTAGTGATACGAGTCGTACTTGCTATAAAATCGCTCGCGAACCTCCAATATGTCTCTTATACGCCTCCTGCAACACAAACCTAATGGCGAGATCGTCTTTCGCGAATCTACCAGCAGCGAAGTCCCTGTCTACGCAATACTCTCTCATACCTGGGGAGAAGAGGAGGTCATCTATCAAGACTTGAAGAAAGGCAAGGACAAGAGCAAGACTGTGAACAAGGCTGGGTGGAGGAAGATACAGTTCTGCGAAGCAGGCTGCAGCAGACGGACTGGAATACTTCTGGGTCGACACCTGCTGCATCGATAAGAAGAATGCGGTCGAGCTTGGCGCAGCGATCAACTCCATGTTTCGGTGGTATCAGAATGCTGCGCGCTGCTACGTCTATCTTTCGGATGTCTCCAAGCCTGACACTGGGGTGGATGACCAGAGGGTATGGGAGGAAGCCTTCAGGAAGAGTCGTTGGTTCACTCGAGGCTGGACGCTTCAGGAGCTCATTGCACCAAGGCTGGTTGACTTCTTTAGCTCGGAGGGTAGGCGACTTGGGAGCAAGTTGTCGCTTGAGTCTGAGATATACGAAATTACCGGCATCGCAAACAGAGCTCTCCGAGGTGATAAATTGTCAAATTTTAGCATCAAAGAGCGGAGATCCTGGGCAGAGCGCCGTAATACTACTATTGAAGAGGATGAAGCCTATTGTTTAATCGGGCTCTTCGATGTGTCTATGGTGCCAAATTACGGCGAGAGAAGGGACCAAGCGTTCAGGCGGTTGGAGGATGAGATTCATAAGATGTACAAGGGTCAGTTGTTTGCATAGATAGATGTGCTAACTAGAGCAACGAAACTGACCAGCACAGGGGTCGATTTTGAGCAATTTGCTGTCGGGCTCAACTTTGTGTCATTTTCTGAAGCTACACAGTTCGTCGCTAGAGAGAAGGAGCTGTCGAAAATACACGAGCTGCTTCAAGATCACAGTAGTCGATCCTGTGTTATCCTGCATGGTCTTGGGGGTATAGGAAAGACGCAGCTAGCGATCATATATGCTAGACGACAGAAGGAGAAATATACCGCGATCTTCTGGCTGAACGCGAATAACGAAGACTCACTCAAGCTGAGCTTTCTGGAGGTCGCTCAGCAGGTACTGAGATATCATCCTTCTACTAGTATGCTATCCAGCGTAGACCAAAATAAAGACCTCGATCAAGTTGTCAGTGTAGTCAAGGGCTGGCTTGACTCTCCGCAGAACACAAGGTGGCTAATGATCTACGATAACTTCGACAATCCTAAGACATCTAGCAATCCCGACAACTCGGCAGTCGATATACGTCAATTCCTCCCTCGGTCTGATCACGGCTCGATCATTATCACGACACGGTCGTCGCAAGTTAGATACGGTATACGAATTCATGTTCAGAAGCTAGATGTCTGGGAAGGTCTTAAGATTATGTCTAATATGTCAGGACGTAAAGGTATTGAAAAGGGTATGTCAGTATAATTGGTAGTGGGAGCAAAGACAATACTAACAAGGCAGATCCTGATGCTATAGCACTTGTTAAGGAACTCGACGGCCTACCACTTGCTCTATCTACAGCAGGAGTATATCTTGAGCACGTAACAACGAGCTTCTCGGATTACCTTCGGCTCTATAAGACATCATGGTTGAAGCTTCAGACGACAAGTCCCCTGTTGGATTCCTATGTAGATCGTACACTACATACGACATGGCAGATCACATTCGATCGGATCCAACAGCAGAATCCAGCATCAGCAAAACTACTCAAGCTATGGGCATATTTTCATCGAGAGGACCTGTGGTTTGACCTCCTTCGGCATGCAAACTCTGTAGACGATGAATGGATACAGAAACTTACTAAAGATGAACTGGACTTTAATGAGGCCATCACTCTACTATGTACCTTCGGACTGGTTGATCCAGACAGGTCTCCTCAGCAGCAGGTCGAGGCTAGAGGGTATAGTGTACATAGTTGTGTCCACTCATGGATAGTGTTTGTGCTTAACAAGGAGTGGGACAAGAGCCTTGCACGTCTGGCTTTAATCTGTGTGGCCTCGAAGGTTCCTGATACAAATGAAAAGCACTGGTGGCTCTTACAACAGCGGCTCCTTCAACACGCAACACGGCAGGCCTTCTTTATAGTAGACGCCAAGGTAGATGTAAACAGACTATATTGGGGTTTTCATAAGCTAGGCAACCTCTACTCTAACCAAGGCAAGCTAGCAGAGGCAGAAAAGATGTATCTTCGAGCACTAGAAGGCAAGGAGAAGGTACTTGGACCAGACCATATATCAACACTCAGTACAGTCAACAATCTAGGTCTCCTTTACAAAGACCAAGGCAAGCTGGCAGCAGCAGAGGTGATGTATCTTCGAGCACTAGAAGGCTATAAGGCACTTAGACCAGACCACACATCAACATTTAGTACAGTCAACAATCTAGGCAGCCTCTACAAAGATCAAGGCAAGCTAGCAGAGGCGGAGAAGATGTATCTTCGAGCACTAGAAGGCAAGGAGAAGGTACTTGGACCAGACCATATATCAACACTCAGTACAGTCAACAATCTAGGTCTCCTTTACAAAGACCAAGGCAAGCTGGCAGAAGCAGAGGCGATGTTTCTTCGAGCGCTGCAAGGCTATAAGAACGCTCTTGGCCTTGAACTTGCCTCGTCTTATCTACCGGCGTTGAACACTATGTTCGCCTTTGGAGACCTCTTCTCGCAAGCCGACCGGAAAGACATGGCAAGGACAATGTATAATCGAGCATTGTCTGGATACACAACCGTCCAAGGGCCTTCCTCGAAATGGTCTAGGCAAGTTGAAGATCGGCTTCAAGCATTGCAAGTTGTGTCTGCTGGGTCGAATACAAGTCAAAATAAGCTTACAGAGCCTGGAGTAGCAAATTCGAGGTCTTTGAAGAGAAAATTCGCAAGATAGGAATGCGGCTGAACATTAGATAAGCCACAACGGCTTCTTTCTCACGGTTCTGCCATTAACTTACACATATTGATATAACTAGAGACAGCAGATCAGACATCTCTTTAACTTCTGGTCCAGAATCGACCGCCGTTGTAATGACTCCGCACAGCCATTCTTCTCTTCACTAGCGCCGAACAGTAGAAGCTTACTAAGCTCATGACCGAGCTGCTGGTCGGTACTGATAGAGTATTATACGCTATACACGTGCCAAGACCTGAGAATCGAGGCTAAGTAAAATATAGCGAGACTGGGAGTGAACTTAGTAAATTATAACTCGGCTAATATATGTTATAAAGCAGCAAAACATGAGGCCGTCTCTTCACATCGGAGTAACTCCCGGACTACATTATTTTCCTCTTTAAGTATCTTCAAAATTTGGGGCTATATTCTTTGGATATAGAACCATTCCCCATGTACTCCGAATTTTAAAGAGACTCTAATAGTCACGATTAAGCAGGGGGGAACAGCCAAAGCAGCGATCGGTAGCGTTATTAAAACGATCGAGAGTATAACCAGCTATTATCTTTTTCTCATTACTAAGTGGTTTCCTTAGGGATAAATAGTTATAGAAAGTGGTATATTAATAACGACTTCGTAGACTTACTAAGAAAATATTTATGATTCCAAAACTATAGATTCGTCTCGTGACAGGGTGCATCTCGCTATACAGGGACAGACGTTAGTCTATGAATGAAAGTGTGAACATAGGATACAGGATACCTTCACTACCGTGGGATTCACCGATTTACAGCAGTAATCTTATTACTTATCTATGGCATTTTACGTACTTTTATATATCCTTTTTGTAGTATAAATACCTTGATCAATGTTAGGGTTAGTAACTATTCTCTACACAGAGATTAAGTCTACGAACTCATTTATACGAGGCTTTAACTTATGTATGGGGCGACCTAGACAAGACTTTCTCTATCTGTGTAGATAACAATGACTTTCAGAAAATCTATATTCCATACTATTATATCTTCGAGATTACTCTTTCGAACGAATTATGTAAGTAGATGCTATTTGTATTTAATCAAAACAACAAGAAAGAGCGGAAACAGCAAGTCCAGCTTATGGCGAAAATATATAGCAATGCACATCGTGTTATAGTTTGGCTTGGAGAGCAAGTACTGTAGTAGAGATAAAGAGAGTACTTGAGGATATAGAGCTTGCTGCTAATAAAAAGCTTACAGAGCACTAGAGGAAAGAAATAAAACAGCAACTAATACACACCCTAGTTCGAAACCCATGGTTCCAACGAGTCTGGGTAAGGAACAAATTGTTAGCTAACGTTACAGTTAGTAAATTTAATATAATTACTTCAAGTACCTCAGGTGGTTGCCGCTACTCGAGATACTGATAAGTCTCGATTTTTTCGGCAAGTTCTGCGAAAACTCCGTCGTATATTCTACACTTTACCTTTTGAGCTCTGATATCCGTATCTTTTGGCCTTCTATAAAACTGACGACTTTGTAGTTCAATGAGGTTTTTATATTTCTTCATAACATCTTCTTATTCCGCATCTATAGATTTATCTTCGCATAATTGTATTCGAGCCTCAAACCTCCCCCACCTCTTCCCAAATTTATTTACTGTAATCGTTGGCATTACGGTGTGCTCCTACGGAAAGCATTGCTTCCTAGTCGGTTCAAGCGAAGTATCCATCCCAAGCGAAGTGTCCACTTGAGGTAACTTTTTATTCACTTTACCACCAAAATTTGTACGGAACCAGGAATAAAAAGTAGCAACAGCCAAATCATGAATTTTAACTCGCAAAGGACGTAAGCTCTGGCGTGCTGAAAGAGATGAAGTTAAAGCAAGAGGTAAAGCTGCCAGAAAGCTAAAAAAGGAGCAGCAGAACATCGTCAAGGAGTGTAAACGTACTGGCAAAGAGGTTCCTGCAGAATTAGCTGTAGAGATCGAAGAGTGAATTCAACAGGAAGTTGCCAACGCAGCTAATAAGGATAGTCAGATTACTGATAATGGGGACGGCGACGGCGACGATGCCAATGAGAGTGACGACGAGGTAGAGATCACTATTGAGAGATCTAACTCTACAGCATGATTATATTCGATTTCCAACATTTCCGTCGTCGCCAGATTCTCTACCATAATCAAATAATTTGTCTTAATAATAGGAAAAAGTCGAATTTTACAACCCTAAGTGGTTGTATTCATTAAAATAAGTACCTTCCCATAGGAATTTTAATATGAAATACTTAGATTTAATGAGTAAATTATTGTCAAGTGGATACTTCGCTTGGGCCGTAATGCCGTCGATTATCAATCTTTGTTCCAGCCCACGATGATGTCGAATAATTTTCCGCTGCACACCATCAACCTGGGAGGATACTTGGTTTATAGAACCTCTACTTGGATAAACCTAAGAGTTTTGAGATCCTGCACGGTGAAGCGGAAACCTTTTATATTTTGAAGTTTCATAGTGACAAGTTGCCTCCTGGGTCGAGAAATATAATAATTTTTGGTTTCTCTTTTCGTTGAGATAACCTAAACTACCTGATATTTTGGTTTCATACTTTCTCGATACGATGATTATTATTTATACTAGTATTTTCGCTATATTGTTCGGGCTTCAATTGGTATAGTGGCTTTCCCGAGCCCGTATATACTGACTATATATGATTCTATATTCATCAATTCTGGGCTTTAATATATTGGTAAAGTGCTAATTTATTCTAATCAATTTCCAAATTTACATCAAAACCTATACTATTAACCGAATATATGCTGGAGCTTATACTGGATAATGCCTCTTATTGCTGTTATTTGTAAGTTTGAATTTTTGAAGGCTTTGAAGATATAGACACAAAGTTAATATCTGCGCGTTCATTTTCTCTGTAAATAGATATTATTTTTTGTGAAATATCTGCTTTCTTTCCTTTCGATTATTCATGGGCTTAACAATTCTCCACTTCCTTTTCATATTATTATTTCTTATAAAGTTATTGATTCATTGGTTTTTATTTAATGAATTTTACAATGAGAATGATTGTAATATAGTATAAAACTTTCAAATGATTTTTCTTATTCTGTTATATATATGGCAAATGTGAAGCATGAAGGGTATTTCAGATTAATTTAGGCAATTCCATGTGCAATAGCTGAATGATTCATTCTTAGAATATTCTAAAAAAGCTCAATATCTATATATAGAAATTTATTTAATAATGTATGTGATTAGATAAAGTATAGTTAGATAAATCAGAACAATTTTAGAATTCCTAAAAATACAATCAGCTTCCTAAGAAAATGCTCTACTTCCCAGTGTTTGCTATATGTAAAATAGTAACAATCTTCTATAGATACCTATCCACTGTCAGACTGATACGAATTGATAAACAGTAGTATCTCCTCGAAAAAGTTGAAATCTTCAAATATAACAGATAGTGGAAGTTAATGGTTCACCCACAGTAAATATAGAGATGATATATGAACCATCTTGTACTAGCAATTCGCATTTGCAACATTCTATAAAATCGAAACCGGATGATATCCCAATAGCAAATATTGAAGATACCCCATCACATAAATACCCCCAAATAGTTTTCTTTCTACCGAAGCTATATATTATTCGGTTGTGTATTCGAGCTTTTTCAATCTTGGTAACACTAATAGCTGTCATTTTGATATTGATAGCTATTGGTTTATATAACCATGCCAAAGAGCATGTATTGACCCCTCTATGTGTTGAACTTACTAACCGATTCATAGTATGTTAGATCATCCTTTCGATAAAATCGAGGCGGGAAATCCGACCTTTGCTTCGGTCACCAACTTTCCATGCGTTGTTTTTGCTTCAATGGGAGCAGTAAATATAAGCATAGGTATAGGGACTGTGGTACTTGTTTGTATTTCAAGAAAGGTACGAACTCGGTCCGAAGGTATATGAATAGCTGCAAAGTCTTATAATCGCTTAGATGCAAATGGTCAGTAATGCAAGCAATGTAATATTCATCATAATTTCTACAATTGGGTTCGCCACGGCAATGGGAGCTTGTAGCTTCTTGAAACAGAAATCAGTACTTGAAAATGATCTTTGGTTAGTTGTCCGTCATAGAGTTTATTGTGTATAGTGCTTAGGTCATTCACAGGCAATGGGCATGTGATAGAAAGCATACCAGCGATACCGATCCGTGTAAATCCCAATTACTTATTGCTCCTGATGTTCTGTTAACATATCATAGTATTAAATTTCCATCAGATTTGCTCGCTGATTAATTTATCATGGCATTTTGGAGTTTTACAAGCTGCTATTGAACTGTTGACAATTTTCATCTCTTGTATATCTTGGATATTGCTCCAGTGGCGAATTTTTGTTCGTTATGGATGTATAATATAGGTTTAGAATAAAGTACCAAAATATTATTTTATTCTGTAAGTTAGTTCTGTTTCTTTGTCATTATGGTTGTCTTCGTAAGACAACTGGCTGCTTTTATAGAGCCGGAAAAGGTCATCACATCACATGACTACACAAAGATCAAACAATGGAAATGGAATTGAAGTCTCAAGGAATAAACAGCCAGTCAACGGTACTGGCAACAACTAGCAGCATCTGCCAGCATATTCTCTGCCTCTTTGACGCCCTTCTTCGAACCGCATAGAGCTATTGACGACGATGACGAGCCCTTCCTCGTTCCACGAAGTCGAATCATACGATAGACAATGGGACCCATTCGAGGATGACTTCCCTAGCCAGCAACATGCACAATTGCAGGAGGTAGAAAAGCTTGGGTTTTGTCAGCTTCGTGATTGGGATGAAGGGAGGACATACAACGAAAGTCCGGCCAAGTATATACACTACTCGATTCATTGGAGCTTCAAGATCCACAACAGGATGCAGTCAACCAATACAGAAACCGACCTAGTTCTTGAGCTTGCTTCATATTGGCGTCTCTATCTCAAACCTAAGTTGGACCAAGTCTGTCTATCTAAAATGCGAACTAAAAGGAAAACCATAGAGTCTGAGGGCACAAAAATTGTATTGAAAGTTGCACAACGCTCAGTAGACAGTTATTTCAAAAGCTATGATAAAACAGATATTGATTGGCCAGCGATAGAGAAACAGCTTATACTCTGGGCCGACGAATACCCAGACAAAAAGTTAACAATAGAGATCTCTTTCAACTATGAATATGTAGAGGCCGATCAACTGCCACCTACATCATCGAGAAGGACAGATAAAAGAGGCCGTTTTTCAACCACTCAGCAGCAGCTTTCTCAGCGAGAAATACAGCTTGATGCAGAAGAAGAAGCCACTGGACAGCCATCTATCACAAAGAGAGTTTACGAGGTATTGCGTTGTCCTGGGCCCCCTTGTAACCTAGGCCCCCATTGTTGGGTTGACCCTGTGACCAAGAAGCACTATAAGTTAAAATGGCACCACTTCAAGGATATACTTAAAGTTGTAGAAGAAGGCCATCATTTCGAGACACAGAACGATATGCCAGAAAAGGTCCGTCTTGATTTATATGCAGAGGAGCAGCAGTTTCTCGAGAGGCGTCAAAAGGATCATAAAATATCTTCATCAAATGTCCCTCCTATCAATATTATAAACACACAACCTACGCCGTCTTGTCAGACCTGTCATCCAGGACCTTCCCAAGTTACAAATGAATCTGCTATACGTTCTATTGATATCCCTGGGTTTCGCGATGAAGCAGTAGAGAAGTATTGTGCTTGGCACCAATCCAAAGTCAGAAAACCAGCACAGAAGCAAGAGTATCAAAAGGCTTGCGACATCATGATAGGAGAATGTATGGACCTAGAATTGATATACCAGGAACCCGACCCTGAGTTTCTAATAACAGGAGGTGTGAAAAGAGGACCTGCCCTCCATATTGTACGTGACATCGGCAAATGGGTTGGGGAATGCAAACGAATTAGGATAGATGAGTAGCTAGAATAGAAGATTATAGCCCTTTCATTCAATAGTATATACTGTATCAAGCTTAAAGCTCTTCTACTGTCAATCCTGCGTGTCTAAAATGGCCCTTGGCACTTTTCTCCTTTCTCCCAACCATATCGATACACCATTCAAGAAATTTATCAAAGCCCTGGCTTGGATCCGCCTCATAAACATACCAATTTCGTTTAATAAATGCTTTTAATTCAGCAAAATATTCTTCAATAGGATTTAGATCCGGAGAGTATGGTGGTAGGTATAAAATCTTTACTCCGGCATTATAACACATCTGCTCAATCCGTTCGCTATGATGAAATGAGGCATTATCCATTATCAAAACAGACTTTGGCTCGGGCCATCTGCCACAAAAGGGAAGTAGCTGCTCAATGAAATCCTCAAAAAGAATAGTATCTGTAGAACCCTGAAAGACACGGGCAAATAAAATCCCATCTTGAGTATATGCAGGGAGTATCTGATAGCGTTTCTCGCGCTGAAACTGAGCAATCTGGACTGGGGTGACCCCAAGGGGAGACCAGCCAGTACGCCTGAATCCGATACGTTTGTCGCAGCCAGATTCATCCACATAAACAAGCTGGTAAGAATGAAAGCTAACCGATAGGTTATATATATATAGGTCTCGCAGATCTGCATTCCTTCCTTGTGCTATTCGGCGAATTGTTTTCTTGGTCCAACCTTTGAAAGCTAATGCTCTTGCTACACTGGAAGCAGTCACAAGTACTTCAAATTCATCCCATAGGAAGACAATCATTTCGGACTGATACAACCCTGGCTTTTCCAGCAAGTGCTCACAAAGAGCGTTTAGCATAGGGGGTGTGATACTTCGTTTTCGTCCCGGGCCATTTCGTGGAGCTTTTGCGGTACCCAAATAATGAATCTTCGAGCGTATTTCTCGAACAGCACGCGGCTTACATCTGGCAGCTTCGGCTATTTCGGCATTAGTAGACTTGCTATGGATCATATTATCAATGATATCCTGCTGTGACTTTGTAAGGTTTGGTGCCATTGTAGAAGCTGTTTGCTGCTAGGTGATGCATTCTGCAACACAGATTGGCAACATTGAACATCACAGCACATAGCAAACAAAGGGTCAGCATCGAACCTGAAAGGACACAGTTGCAAAAAGGCATCATCGAATCTCAAAGAACAAGTTGGAAGAAAAGTCATCATCGAGTCTCAAAAGCGGCGCTCGATGCCCTCAGCAATGACCTCAGCAACGACAAAGAGCACTAACCGGAACATCTCTAGTACAACGTCAATATCTTGGCATTGTGGCGCGAATAATATAAAAGAGTTTACAAAGAGGTCGCCGAATTCGATTGCGACTGTATACTATTCAAATTACTTGTTTTTTTATTTCTCAAAGTTCAAAACAAAGCCATTGCTATAGCTACTTATGAAATAAGAATTTCATGATTTCATTAATATATACTAGAGTAAAATTATACTTTACGAAATATATTTCATTTAAAGAAATAAAGTATTCGTGATGACTAAGGTAAAATTAGAAGCAAGATTATAATTGTGTTAAAATAAGTTGATCTATTTTAAATTTAATATAAACTTATTATAAAGGACTTACTATATAGCAGTTCTTAAACTTTGTAACGATTCAATTCATCTTCACGAAATGATTTCCAAAGTAACATTTTCTAAATTTGTAGTTATAGTAGTATTTACTACTTTAGCAATATATTCTATAATACTGGAAATCGAAAATTTGATCAAAAGTAGTAATCCCAATTCAGGTATTGCTGTTATCAAGGTACAGTAACGGAGTTCTAAGATATTTAAAAGATATTATACTAATAAGTATACTAGTTCAATTTTACACATATATCTTTCCTACATCAGCATTATAATCTCTTAAACAGAGACTTTCTTCAATCTATTCCAAGTGATACTCAAAATATTGCAAACGGGATATCAACTATACTCCCTAGCATTGCAAGCGATGCTCAAAGTGCAGCTGGGGCTATTGCGACTACTGCTACCATAGCTTTAAATAACACTGGCGAAGAACTAAATATAATACTCCCCAGGAATTGTTCTATTGGAATTCAAGGCTTTTGTGTAGGATTTCAGAACTCAACTATATGTAGCAAGTTCCCGTTTAATATCTCAAAAGTTATCCCAAATGAATTGCAGTCTTTCCTCGTTCCAGAGATACAAACTCTTCAATTACTTGTTGGAACATTAGCCAGAATTACCACTATGAATAGTCGTACTTGCTTTATCCTTAGCCTGTTTATTATATGTGTAATGAGT
Source organism: Rutstroemia sp. NJR-2017a BBW (assembly GCA_002946425.1). NCBI lineage: Eukaryota > Fungi > Ascomycota > Leotiomycetes > Helotiales > Rutstroemiaceae > Rutstroemia > Rutstroemia sp. NJR-2017a BBW. Next base: position 96,555 of record NJPT01000095.1, read on the forward strand.
TTTATTTTCGTTGGTTCGGTTTGGAACCTATTGAGAACTTCTGGATCTTTTCAAAAGTCTTTTCTCTATTTTATATTAGGTTTGATTTGTTGCATCCCCTTTATTATACCATACAAGGTCTTCCGAAATGTTGAATCAAGTATAGAACAATTATCATCTTTTATTGAGCCGGTAAAAAGTGATATAGTAAATCGTTGCTTAGGTGCATTATCTTGTGTAATCACTATGATAATTGCAACTAGTTTTACTATTAGTATAATGGAGTATAAATAGTCAAGATAATATAATATTAACTTGATTTGTTTCTTTTCACCGTGATAACTTCACAAATTAAACAGAGATCTGATAATTTTTGTTGGACAGGCTTATGTTGCACAGCAGGTTGGTACGAAAAGAGTGCCTATAGGCCCTAAGGGATTTAAAAGTAGGGTGTACTTTGAGCTTGATTCAACTGATCTAATGAGCTATCTACAGTGGGAAGGACTAGCTATATTTATAGGCCTTTCAGGCCTATTTGCCACAGGCGTCATAAGCCTGAAGTCATAGGCTTCGTAAGCCTAATTGATCACTACGACGTTTAGTTTAAGTTGGTGGGCATAGGCCCACCTACCCCACCTACCCCACTAAAATGGCTCCAACAATTTTGTTTCTGTTTTAGTTGAGTTTTCTTGGTTTTTGTGAGATCTAGATCTCTAAAACTGAGGGGATTCGCAATGCAGTACGATTCAGACAGATACATTAGTTCCATCAGATGCTCCGACGTCGGTTTGCGTCGATTCAGGTCTCTTTTTGCCACAATGTTGAAGATATAAACCCTCTCTTTTTCCCTGTATTTTAGTCCTACAGATAGATCAATATCAATGCATTTTCAGCTCAGAATCTCACATTTTTCGTCTAAGGAAATCACACTTCCCCACAAACAATAAGGTCACTATCTAGTCAAGCCTCTAAATCAGCAATATTGATCATATAGCACTCTCTAAACATATTAAGCAATATTTGCCAAGTACTGGTTTTGAGAAGATATATAATGTTATTTACAGGTATGATTAGTTGATCAACGATAAGAACAAACAAGCTCGATATCGCAGCGGATTATGAATATATTACTTTTATGAAGAAAATGTTCTCAAATAAGAATAGGAGGTTTATTAGTAGAGCTGTTGAGAAATCAGTCCATAACATACATTATGGATATAAGTGGTCGAAGAGCAATTACCTCAAATTACTCTAGGATTTATTGTCTAACTACGTGACCAACCTACTATCTATAAGTATATTTCTTGAGAATATAAGCTTACTATCACTATTCCCACTATTTAATTAGGGTAATATACGGTTGGTGTATTCAAAACTAGTTGTAACACTATGAAAACTAACAGCAGAATAGGAATCACTATAGCGACTATATAAATTAAAACTAAAGAAAGAAGAGAATATTCTTACATTCTGATATTCGAGAATATATTAAATACCCAAATGTCTCCTTAGCAGTAACGATATTTAATATTAAGTTATTAGGAAATTAGTATGTAATAAGTTGATAATGCTGTCTGTATATTTGATGTTTTTATTTAATTCTTGAGAAACTGGCGTATATACCTATACCACCTCAAGAAACATATATAAAGCTTTTTTAAGCCGGAGATATAGAGATATAGAAACTCCAGAGTTTATTATTCGACATTAGAGCTCCATAATATGGAATTTTACCTGATTGAACTATATCCTTCAAATTATAGATAATTTATTGTATATCTTAACAAAGAAACATCTCGATTTCACTCTAATATATAGATAATAAGATATATTACGCTATACTATCACGAGACAAGATGGAAAATAGAGGAAGGTTATAGAACCCGATAGGTGTATTTATAACACTGGAAAGGTTGGTAGATCTAGGTGAAAATGAAGCGAGAGATAAGAAAAGTACTATTGTATACAAGAACTATACAAAATCTGTTTATCAGTCAGCTGTATATCAATCATAATGTAGTATTATCTTTCAGCAAATTCTACGATGTTCAGAGCTTTTGCAACATTAAACTTTATATATAGTAGCATTGGAAATCAGAACACTAAATGATATTGTTTTACTAACTCTCTTTATCCGTGACTTATATAATATAAATCATATATTTTCCTGTTGCCGGTCGTCGGTGTTATTTCTACATATATAAGCGGGTTGATATGATACCGGACAATTTATTCAGGCCTTATAGAACATTCTATAAATCTGGCTTTAAATTGCATCCTCTGGAGGTTATTAAACCAATCGAATCAGGGAGAAGTTACTTATATAGCGGAGAATGAGACAACTAGGACGCATTCTCAGGAACGCGCTCGTCCGAAAATCAATACCATGTTATAATATCTATTTCCATTTTAATTTACTTCATAGAGGGTTTTAAGGGAGTTCAAGTCATTATATCAGAGCAAGAGCAGCAGTATATAACCGGACTGAGGCTACCGATGATGACAAAGGAATAACTAACCAGTATTATTCTAGTGCTGATGACAAGAGGGTATATATAGAGGATATCGAAATCGAAGTCTACTGTGTACAAAAATATCTATTGATGATTTATCTAAATTTAGCAAAATTTTAGTACTTATTATCTGGTGTAGCAACTGTTAGCTGTTGGCTACAGGTTAGTTGTTGATTACAAACCTATCTCTAAATATGAAGGCTGGATTTTCAAGAATAATTTTCTATTGTGCCCTCTGGCGTTTAACTTCTCTTAGTGAAGCTCATTCATGGGTTGAGCAGCTTTCAGTAATATCTTCAAGTGGTATTTTTATTGGAAATCCAGGATATGCACGTGGCAATGTCCTACGTACAACTTCTGGTTTCAATGATAACCAAATGGTGAATCTAATACCGCCAGATGGCCGGCCTGAAGGCAATATGATATTTTCGACAGATCAGATATGTCGTAGCTCTCAAATCAAACACAACCAAACAACTGGTAGCCCTGTTCTTACTGTATCTCCAGGAGATATGATAGCCCTTAGATACCAGGAAAATGGACATGTAACTGAACCTTTTAATCAGCCTGGTAAGCCTGAGAATCGTGGTACTGTTTTTGTATATGGCACTTCCCAAGCTCGCAACAATGATACACTTCTTAGTATCCACAATGTTTGGAACTCAAACGGAACAGGTGGCGATCAACGTGGAAATCTTCTAGCAGCACAGAACTTCGACGATGGCCAGTGCTATCAGATTAATACCTCCAACATATCTGCAACGAGACAGGCACAGTTTCCACATACTGCAGATCCTTTGATGGGTGCTGATTTATGGTGCCAAGCTGATATTACGATACCGTCAACTATTGCTGCACCAGGAATTTACACTCTGTACTGGGTATGGGACTGGCCTACTAGTCCTGGAACCGTTGGCCAGCCAGATGGTTTACAAGAGATCTATACAACTTGTATCGATCTGAACTTAGTGGTTGGCGTTGGAACATCCCGGGAAATCGTCAGTTTTAGCCAAGGGCAGGACTTGAATAGTGCTGCTATCTCTTCCGAGCTTTTCACAAGTTATGCTTCAAGACCAACATTGTAAATGAGAAGTTCTCTTGTAGAATTCCATGATATATTTGGTTAGTATAGAGCATAGTTTCGAGCACCAATACAATCAATTTGATTAAATAATTAAGTTATAATCTTCCGTTTCACGTGTATTTTTATAGGTAAAAAGCATTGATCGATTGCCTAGCTAGCTTTGTACGAAGGAGTGTATATGTAGGCCAATTGTACCACTCTTTCTCTTGATTCTCAGTATCACAAGTCCCTGGGCCACGTCGATCCTTAAGGCCATCCCCCGCTTCTTGCCGACACAGGTGAGGCAGATGATGGTTATTTATCTGCCCATTGACTGAACAGTAGGAGGCAGACTGCTGAGCTTTTTATAACAAGATGAGCCCGGCTAGCGATTTCATCTGACGTGGGGAGACAGCACCGGGGGATAGCAGTCGCGTGTCGCTGCCTGTGGCCAAACTGATCTAGCATTATATAAGCTGTCTGATCTAGTACCTCCGAATAGGCCATATTTCCCGATTGACTTATGGGAGGTATATAGGTGTATAATATATACGATAGACCTATCATAACGACAGAGTTGAATACCTTTACGATAGGCCTATCGGAAGGGTACTATTGAACGGTTAACCTCGTCAGTGCTACTAATTACCCTTTACAGCTATATTTGTACTCACAATGAAATGTTATCTCAATCAATATTCTCATTATAGCTTCACTATTAGGAAATAAGGATATATTCTATACATAGAAGACTAAACTCCTATAGCTCTATAGGAGATTGATCTTCCGCTAGGCCTATCGGAACCTATATAGTCCCCTCGTATATGCCATAGGTCTATCGTACACATAGTCCACTCAGAGGTACCAAGCTGTGAACCCAAAAGTGACGTCACTCTTGGGAGAGTGACAATTGCGGCTTATAAGTGGATATCGCTTCACAAGATCACGCTGCAGGACTAGCGACATATCGCTATTACCATCAGCAAGAAGCATACTCGCGAGCAGAGTACATATAGCACAAGACGGCTTTAGGGATGTGAATGGCGCAGATTGGACTGAGAACTATGAGGTTCCAGATAACTTGGCCGTCAGCCACTTTGGCCAGACCGCCGCCAATTACGTGGCAACCACTAGGAGCCGCTGTCACCCCCCGTTTCTTTCAAGCGTAAGTACTGTGGAAGTTGGAGAGCCAACCCTCGTGGAGGAGCCAAAGGTTTTGCCTTTGGAGGCATTACTTATATGGATAGTAATGAAAGTAAAAAATTTAGGAAATCAAAATCTCGCAAAACAACACAACGGAAGTGAATGGCTATTGAATATGAGTTGATTGATTAACTAGTTGGCTATATACGAAATAGTTTATATATTTAATCAAAAATATATTTTTATTTCCTAGCAAAATCGTATATACCGGCGAAGGTGTTATTCCGCGGGTAGTAGTAATACCCTTAGTACAACCTGTAGTTTGACATATTTCAACAAGGGTAACGATAAGCATAAAAGATTTTGTGCAAGTCATCCAAGACGATATTACGTTCTAGCCATGTAGTTTTGACAGGTTCACTATTGTTAACCATGTCCGAGGCATAAGAACTTTCCATAGGATCGAATATCTGATTCGGCCCAGACCAGTCTGTGTCTGATTGAGTATAACCTTCACATTGATATGGAAAATCATCGTCGAGCATTCCTTGTGCAGATGTTGTTTTATACTTTGTCTCGTACCACGAGATATAGTTTAAAGCTTCATAGTAAACATCGAACGGAATATGCCAATCTTCATGTTTAATGTATGGTTTGAAGCTTACCCTCCTACAACCTGTATCACTGACGGATCTGTACCTTCCACCATAGCGACCGATATCATTCCCATCTCCATGGGCTAGCTTGCCTTGAGATAAGTATTCAACGAACTGGAAGTCGCGACTTCTATACTTCTCTATAATTTTAAGTTCATTGCGGGATTCATCAGGCTCGGGAACATATTCTTCTACCTCTCCATCTACTACAGATAAACGCCCTTTTTGATGATATATACGTTGCCTCTGACCACGAATAGTGTTTTTATCATTAGATGGCCAATGGATAGCCTGGTTCATTGATGTGTATTTATCGTAGAGCGATACAGCAGCAAATCCGGAGATGAAGCATTGTACCGGAGTAGAGTGGAACTGGAAAATGATAGATGTAGCAGTAAGACGTTGACAATCCGACCATATGCATTGTATATCAAAAGTTTGACCTTTATAGCGTAAAGTTCCTCTGAGTAGCCTGAGTTTCATCGAATAATAATCTAGGAATTCTTGGTCTTCTGCACGGGGCTCCATAGTAGACCACTCAACTCCCATAAGGCTTAAATGATAAGTAAAAATTGCAACTGTAACAAAGTCTGATGGGCAGTAAAAATCCACATCTGATCCAGGCACACAAGCACCTGGACAAAAGTACTCAGTAGCTCTGGAGCCTGAAATAATTGCGCCAGTACAACGCATAAGGTCAAGCAGTTTCTCTGGATTTTCGAATAACTTTCCAAGATATAGTAGAGGGTTACATCTTTCTCTTAAAATCCTTTCTTTCTCTTCCGGTGAGTTAATGTCTAACATTAACTTGACAAAATCCTCTGCTTTTCCTATGCTCATGGAGGTTGTCATCTGCTGTACTATCTCATAAGGTAGTTTAATTATACTTTGTTGCTTGGGAATCTCCTTGAGGCTGAGCTTCGCGAACGATAATCCTTCAATTAATGTAATCTGATCTTTATGTGTGCTGTGACCACGCAGCTTAGGGAAGACAAGAGCAGTATCGGAGTCTGCACCGTTACCCCACATCCTCTGCTCATTAGAGGGCAATCGAGCTCTTTGAGTTTTTGAATTTCCTAGGAGATTGTAGCAGAATTCTTGAGGTCCAGACCACCATAGACATATAACTTTACTATTAGCCGTCTTTGTATATAGCGGCGAATATTGGGAGCCTGGAGCAGCTGCGAACACAACAATTTTTTCTTCATGGCTGATTAAGAAATATGAACGGTCCTCTGAAAAAGCAAAAGCTGAAATATCAGACTGAAAAGCTATACCATTCATTTGATACGCCATTTGAAAACTTTTATTTACCGTGTTCATTGTTAGTATATTTTCGCTCTATAAGTACATCTTTATCGATGACATATCTCTGATTACGTTATCATTAATCTTACCATTAATATGGTCAGCTTTACAGGTGGTGCACTAATTCATGAACGACTGATGTTTGATTGTTCATACCTAATCTCAGCATTGAGTAACAGATTACTTATAAAGCAAATATTTCCAATGCTGTCAACTACTTTTTTTATTTCTTTTATCGACATTATTAGATGTCAAGCTTATCTCATAGTAATATGACTAATAGAGATAACAATAATGCAGTAGTACAGTATACACTAGTACATTTAAGATTCCAGTTATTATTTTGATGCCCTTTTTATGTGATTATCGTCTTGGAGCTTGAAGAGCTCGACTTATCGTAAGGTATAAAGATATGCTAAGCGTAGGGTTTTATGTACACAATGTTGCAGAGTATATACCTTCAAAATTAACTCCTGTCTACAGATAGTACAGCTGTAGTGGTTCGAAGAAGTCTTGAGAGGGGAGATGGAGAGAGAAGGGGAGAAGTAGGTAGATAGGATAGCCCTTAGATGATATACAGCCTCCTGCATGTTCGCTGGCGGAAGTGTATGACTTTGTGGCTAGTGTCTTTGTTGTCGGACTACCTTTCGGTGGTATACTATATGCAGTGGGCTTTTCAACACTCCGCAAGAGCATGTCAGTTTTATCTCCTCGTAGTTGAACTTCGTGTGGTATCAGTCGAAGTGGCCATGTCCTATGCAGATTGCTACTAGCCGGTGCAGAGTATTTCTGTTTAATACTAGTTAGGAGGAGGTGACTGCATACGGTAGTTGCCACTGCTTGTACAAATGTGAGAGTGTACGTTCGGCTTCTGCGTGCTGCCTTGTTGTTTTCAATCCCCATATGTGAGAAATGTGGGGAAAGTGCAAGAAATTCAATCTATCTACAGAACTAACTGCAGAATAAAAATTAGCGTTTATATCCTCAAAATAGTGGCAATAAGTGGCAAAATCAGTGATTTCAAAAGTTTCTATTGCCACGTAGTTCCTATAGGTAGCCTTATCAGATTCGATGAAATTAAGAATACCCTCGATTCTCACAATATAAGACCGATTATACGATTTCACTTCTCTGGAATAACTATACAAAAGGCTGTATATAAGTAGATTGGGTGAAAGGTGCCCTCTACTTGTCCGAAATCTACGAAATTTCATCCTCAAGAAATGCACTGATGTAGCATCGTGGAAGGCTTTCCAGATATGCTAAGCCGCCAACGGTTAATTTAGATCCAATCATGAACCAACCTTCAGTCCCCTTAGTGACAATCCATTCCTCGCAAGTGAAACTTCAAGCTGCACAGACATTTTCCTTACCTCTCTATGACAAGATATTAACAGATATATTATATTGGCACAGCGAAGTGGTATAAACTTATTGGGTAGGTTCATTTCGCATATGGCATCTTCTCCGTGCCCTGGACTTACACAAACTAGGAATCAGATGTGACAGGTGGTATTTATGGTAGGTGCTCTGCCTCATCATGATCTAAGAGAGAAAGAGACAGGAGAAAAAAGGAACAGGAGCCGATTGTTTCCATATAGGGCAATCCTTTCTGTCGCATTAACCACCTAATTGCCTCAATGCACTCAAAGGGGTGCATAGGCAACATGTGGGTGATCAAGGTTGATTCATATTAATCAGGGTATAAGGCCCTCCTATATAGTCCTCTACGTACAAGATCATCCGATGTTTGATGTCGCTGTGCCTCCCATTCGGACCGACACTTTCCAAGGTCATTTTGCCAAGTGGCAATTACTTCGTAAGACTCTATGCGCTAGAACCAATACTCCTCTCTTTTTCATTGAAACCCCCACCCACAAACATGTATATCTCTTAGTAACGTTTGTCTAAACATATCACTTGGTGTACATCGTTTTTCTTGACCACTCACCCTTCACATTCTCTGTATCCCCTATTTCTCAAATCGTCACCACCACACTCCAAGACCACCTACCAACAGTGGGTGTCAGAATTATCCGCGCACGGGCCATAAGCGGCCATTTTAATCACCTCAATTAATCGTAATCCTCCTTCTTCAACACCCAATTATGGCACCACCAACACGATCTAGACCTTCCCGAACCCCTTCTCCTGTGTCGCTGAACGGCAAAGAAGCAGATACTCCAAGAAAAACCACGTACTTTGCTGCATTGGCACGTGATGGCGACAAAAAAGCGCTTTGTACCATTGCTGCAGAGTGTAAGGTTGCATCTTCCACCGCACGCGATTGGAGCCATCAATATGGACAAATGGGAGCTGCAGCGAAGAGAAAGTTAAGGCCTAGGTCGAAGATACTCGGAAGGAAGTCGAAAATTACTAAGCCGATGTGTAAGATGCTCGTCTCCCCGTCGCGAAATCCAGTTCGAAAGCAACCCCTTGAAGCTCAAATTAAGTTCCATAACCTGCCTGTAAAACCACGTCAACTAGGTCAAAAGTTGCGGGAGCATACTAAGAAGGCTGCAAGGTATCTCTGTGCCTTTATCGAAAAGACTATTACAGAAAAGAACCATAAAGACAGGACTGTCTATGGCAGTACTCATCTTTATGACGCAATCTTCGGATTTTGGGACCATGTGGTCTTTACGGACGAAGCACATGTTGATCCTTCTTCGCAGAGTCAAGGTAGAGTGCTGCGAGAGCAGGGAACGCGTGATCAGCCAGAGAATATTGAAGAAAGACCTCCGCTCAAAGGTGTCCGATTCCACATTGCGGCATGGATCAGTTGGTGGGGGGAAAGCAGAGAAATTGACGTTCTACAATGACGAGCAAGACAAGATCGAGCAACCTCCTATGCCCCCGAAACCTCGTCGACGTCCTACAAGTGAAACGGAGGAGGATTATCGTCGCCGAATTGCTGAATGGGAGGCATCTAAACCGCATGCCCGGGAGGTAAAGGTTCAGGGCAACGCAATGACTCAAAAATACTACTTCGTCGCCGGGGGAATAAAGGTTAATACGTATACCCCGGTTGTTGTTAAAATTCTCCAGAATTTTAGAATCTTCACGATCTGATTCGATAAAAGCACCCCTGTTGATAGAATCTACCAGAATAAATTTAACCTTTATTTCCCCGGCTACTATGTACTTCAACTGGGGCACTAAGAGATTACTTGGAGGAACTCTGATTTGATTATGTGGATGAAATTCTGCTTTAGAGGAACACCGCGCTTACATTGAGAAGGTGCTGGAAAAGGCACCTTTAATCGATTTAGCTGTAATGAATGAAGACCTGGACCAGACGGCTATGAAATTCATTACTTTGCGATTTCATATTCTTTCGTCTGGTCATGGGAATCACCAATAATTCCCGCGGCCAGTTTGGGTCTGGCTGCAGATACCTTCTGCACTAAGACCTGAGAGAGAGAAATTTTGGATGGACCGGTGAATTATACTTTCAGCAGTATCTTTTCTGCTGACTGCACAGTTGATGTCGCAGATTCCACAGTCTTCTTAGCCTCGGTTTCTTCTTTCTTGATCTGACATCCGATCCCAAAAGTCCATAGGGACTCTCCCATTTCAAAAGTCAGGGACCTTCGAGTCCACGAGCTTCTTCCAGACCTCATCATACTTCTGCTGTAGGCGCATTATAATATCTGCGTGTTCATCGTACTCCAACTCAAATCCCCATCGTCAATTTATCTTCGGTTCCTCATTTAGCTGGATTGACTGCTCAAAGCTATGTCTTGATTGGAGCTTGGGTAGTCCCCTGCAATGAAACGAAGCGTCCTGGGTTTGTGTGAGAAAACGGGGTGAAATTGAGCTGAATTCGATCTATCTAGCCAACCAACTACAGAGAAAAGAAGAGAGTTTATATCCTCAGAACTGTGGCAAAAGACTGGTAAAAGAAGTGATTCCAGAGGGTGCTATGGTATGCTATCCTGTGACGTTCCGCATCTGCAATACCTCGACCTGTTCTCTTCGCGCGTGCTCGAGCAGCCAGTATGTTTCGTGCCTGTAGTATTAAATTCCCGATCAAATCCACTGGTTGGCTTTACTTCGAATTCGATGGATAGTCGATGTTATATTGAATCAGGATAGAGCGAAGTCGAGGCATAGTAAGAGAAGAGGGGTCGAAGGAGTATAGTTGAGCTAGTGGATCTCTATTCACGGAAACTTCGTCAAGTCGTGCAGATGCATAGTTCAAATCAATAAGGTAGAACAGTGTCGTGTCGCTCGTGCCTGATCGCACCATACCACAGCCATTAGGAAATGGTAAAACATTCGATAGTATAAAATTGTTTGTTACCTTAGTCTCTGAATAAAATCTTCGGGTGGGCCCTCTGGGTCTCTGCGTCGCCGTAAGTGGCGATATTGCAAGTGTTCCGGTCTGTACGCCAATTTGTTGATTCATGAATGGACTACGTCCATTGTCCAATAGACTGGATTTATGACTGGACTAGTCCATTGGCTAATGGACGTAGTCGGCGCCCCAACATGAGGCTATTCATAAATGGACGTAGTCCATATATAAACACTTTTAATTTGCATCTCTACTAATCTCTCTACTAATAAGAAACTCATTTTTAACCTCTATAGGGAAGTTATCAATAATCCGGGGTACCTAGGGGGGCACCTGGGGGGGCACCTGGGGGGGCGCTGGTGAGGTCATATTGAGTGTAATAATGTTTAGAAGGTGTAGTATAGAAGAAGGAAGGATTATTAACTATTAAAACTATATTATTTGTGCGTTGGATAAACCCCATATTAGGGAATTAACGAATGGACGTAGTCCATTTACGAATAACCTCATATTGGGGCGCCGACTACGTCCATTAGCCAATGGACTAGTCCAGTCATAAATCCAGTCTATTGGACAATGGACTAGTCCATTGGCCAATGGACGTAGTCCATTTATGAATTGAGAAAATTGGCGTATGGACCGGAACACAAGCGAACAATTTTGCAGTCTTGGAACGAGAGGATGGTATTGCTTATAGGAAAGAAAGTGCAAGTTGGAAGAAGGAGAGGTTGAGGCTGGTTTGTTCACAAAGGTGTGGGGAGAAGGAACTCATGAGCGGCCATGGTATCGGAACTTGACACCTGCATACCCACATACCCGATAAACACGCAAAAAAGCGATAAGATTGACGATAAGAAATCTTCCACAGCGTCGTGTCACGAAACCCTGTAAGCCCTGCGTCGCGGAACTCTAGACTACCGGTAGACCTCGACATCCTACGATCTACAAACTGTGCATTGAACGATGCAATTGTGCGCTTCTACTCATTTATTCTCTGAAAACATGCAAATTTGGCTGCACACACATGTGGCTATAGCTTTATTATCGGTGATGCGAAACCCGTGAGCTCTTTCTTCTTCCCTTGAATGCGCTTCTCTCAATATCAAATACTTACATTAAGGGAAGAGACATACCTAGTCATGCAAAGGGTATTGACCTGACCGAAGATCGCGATCTTATCTCACCGTCACCTGTAAAAAGAACATCACAATTCGAAGTTGCTCCTCCCATCCTTCCCAGCGCTACTATGGCAAATGGAGCTTCCGCCCACTTGGCACCACAACAATTGTCTGGCAGATCTGTCGCGCACAAGAATACGCCGAAAAGAACAAATAGCATAGGATGGCCTCCTAAACACCAAATTCATATGATGCCGGAATGTTCTGCGAAAAAAACGTAAGACAAATCGAAGCACGCAACCTCGAGATATCCGCACAAGCTCACCTTCGGTCATTCTGCCTGCTCCCAGAGCTTCAATTTTAAATGCTACCTATACACAAACACCCCAAGAGTTGACATAAAACCAAGCTCGAGAGGTGGTTTCCTCATCTATTTCCCCTCCATCCGACGATTTCAAAGATAGGTTTTCTGCAGTTCTTACTAGTCAGGTTTTTAAACACATTACCGCTGCAATGGATCGTCACCAACGTATTATTGCTGAGGCGAAACTCAAGGAGATTGGAAGACAAAGTATACACTTGCACTACCCTAACTTTATTTGACTGGGCTAACTATTAGAAAAAAGGTTGCTGGTGAGCTTATCCATGACAAAGTTTTTAACAGTATCCGTCGTTCTGGGGATTTTTTACCACCAACAGATGAAGAAATGATATCTAAAAAGCCAGGAACTATGTAGTTTGTTAGTATCGCCTTGGCTCCACCACCTGATACACTTGAACAACCGACGGAAGAATCATACAAAAGCAATCAAGCTACTGTTTCTTCAATCACAGCTGTGGGAACCAATCCTCTCCCAGTGAGCGAGCGGCAAACTTATTCCTCGTCCTTGGCTACACCCTCCCGCACGGATATGATTGGTTCTGCAATCCCTCAGAGCGCGACTCGAAAGGTCCAAATCCAGAAGGTGTCTATCATACGTCCTCCCTTGCGGGCTCGAAGAGCCGCTTTAGCTTCAACAATCTTAGATCCACGTGAAGGAGAGACTAAATCTGTAGCAGGCCTTCAATCAGCTGAGAACTTTGATGCTCGTAAGAAGAAAGTTGCTCGCGGCGACAACAACAACGACATCCTTTCGGACGTTTCATCTGACCAGGATACCTTGGCTACTGACTCTATCGACATTAACACAACCAACCCATACCGCTACTCAGAAACGCAACGGCACACTTATCCATGCGAGTCTCAACAGTGTCACGGCATCCATCTTCATCGCCGGTCTCGTGGTCATCGAAGTCAATAAATTCGCTCACAACGGCACACAATTCGAATCCGGCCATGCCATCCGTAAGTCCCCATCCCATTCCACCTACTCCCAAATCACCCATCTAACAAACCCTCTCCTAGTTGGTCGAATAACCTACATCCTCCTCCTAATCCAATCCGTCATCGGCGTTACACAATACTTCACGCCCTCGCTGTACGGCTCCGTCGCCAACGCAAAATCGATCTACAAACACCACCGCGCACTTGGCTACGTGATTGCTGTCCTACTCCTAGCTACCATCTGCGCGGCGACCTGGACCACGTTCAGCGTGAAGGTGTTGAAGATCAAGAGCTGGGCTGTAATTGTCTTTTCGGTTTTAATCCTCTTGAGCGTGGTGCACCAAGACCATACCTAGATTCACTGACCCGGCAGAGCATTCGGCGAGGGCTTGAGCGTGTATCTACTGGGAATGGAAAGCTCCTATAGGATAGGCAAGAGAAGGTACTTCATGAAGGTATCTACCATATTGAACTTTCTTATGAGGAACTTGTATATATTCGTTCATTCCTCGCTTCACAACTCCCATATTCTCAAAGAGAGCTCAAGCTAGATCGGTTAATCAAGAAGCAAGAGCTGAAAATACCGGAACTTTCCCAGCAGTTATCCTCTATGCCACCAACATCAGCTAATAGTGTTGGTGAGCGACTGATTTCGGCTTGTGGCTCGAATACCTTAACCTCTTCCTCGCGGATAGCGTCGCAAACAAGCTCAACACGCATCCTAAAATTCTGCGTTTCGATTTGAACCCGAACCGACCCCGAGTGAAAAGGCAGTTCTCATCAATCCTTAGACAGAGGGAAGTCAAGGAATCGCTCCGGTCGGCCCTAGATCTCGCCAAAAGTCCTACGTATGTGAAACTCACTGCATGTTGGAAGATTCACTACAATCAAAACTGGAGTGGACAGGCTGTTGTGGGATATCTAGGCTGTGGCATAGGTAGACTATGACACTTTTGTGTGTGGTGCTACAGCTCATTCGGACACTCATAATATGCAATACAATCGGCCAGGAAATCTTATCATTGGATCAATCTCGAAGGAAGCCTTAAATGCGGTTCCTGATTATCGAATTCCTCGACCACTCATTACTGCTAGCGAAAACGTTGAGAATTCCCTTGATTCTATGCGCCAAACTCAGGACCATTGACTGTATAGGTCAGTCTCTGCAATCTCCCACTGTAAAAGAAGCGGGTACACCTTTACGGCAAGCCTTGATAGTAATGAAAAGGTCTGGAGAGCTTCGGTATCTAACCTTAGCCTTTCTATTAGCGTGGAAGGAACATGGGAACAAGAAGGGAAGGTTAATTTTGTAGTTATCTCGGAATTTCACGATTTGTGGCTACTCTGTCCAATGTCTACAACAACGCAGTGCGAGTCTATCGATTTGATCGGGCGAATATTGGAAAGTCACCATTTGACACCTACAACGGCGAAAGGGCTGCTGAGCAAGCTCAGCAATTGGGGTGAAATGATAATTGGGCCTACTATCCGACAACTATCGAATAGGGTAAAGCAGAGAATGTCTCCCACTTGTTCATGGTGGGCTACTCCCCGCGAGCCAGAAGCGGTGATGAAGTTGATATTCCTGAAGACAAAAGAAACAGTGGCGAATGAAATGTAAGAGATGGCTCAAGGTATCAATATCTTCAGTGCGCACTCAGAACGTGTTTGAGGTCATATGGCAGCCTATTCTTCCATTATGGTACGTTTGAAAGTGAAACGAAGACTCAGGTGAGATTGTTCGCTCAAAACGATGCCGGCGCATTTACGCCTATACGAGTTTTTGACTGTCCAGCCTGTGACATTAACGAGTTGACCATCATGTAAGTAAATATGAGGAATGGGTTTAGAGACTGTAGCTAATCCATCCCTAGGCCGAATAGCCTTTTTCCATGTTATATCACAGCAAGTTGCACTGATGGCAATACTTACGTATGGGACTCTGGGGCATCCGGCGATGGGGCTATTCATGTTCTTAGCCATGGAGGTACGATCGTTACACCTGAGTTTGGCTCATTTATATACTAATTCAGTACAAAATCTCAAGATGACCCTGTTCACGAACTTCCACGTGAGATAGCAGACACTGGTGTCAAATTTGCCGCGTGGGGAAAAGACTTCCGCTCGATTGTATACGGGCGGGTCTGATGGAAAAGTTTACGCATGGGATATACAGCGACCGCCAGGGAAAGCGCTTGTTCGGGAGGTTCTCGCAGCTTCTGCTGGAATTTCAGCTGCCGTATTCTTTGACGATTACTCTATGCTACTTATAGGCGATGCTACCAGTAAAATCCATATACTATCACGCAAGGAAGACGATTCTGAATTTGATGACCTGGAGGGAGACTCGGTGCAGCATGGGACACAAAAACGCAATCAATTCCATCTGAGGACGATCAAACACCATCCAGAACCTCCGCCGCCAATCGAGTACAAGGAGCAGAGCTTGGAGACAGGTGTGGAGATCTCCAAAGAGCTTATCCGCCAAGGGTTCATCTCCTTACATAAAGATCGTGCAATCGGTGTGATTCAAAGTCCTAATTATTCAGAGCCCGGTCTTGACTATTGCTATGCTCATATTGATAACGACCCTTCACAGCCACTTTTATCGTACTACGAAGTTCAACAACAAGAGCATCGAAAACTTCATGTTAATCTGGAGCCCGACCTCATCGTCGCATATAGGTCAGATCTATCGACCCATTTGCAGAATCTGAGTTTGGACGTCGACTTGGAGGCGCTGGATCAGGGAACAAGGACAAGCTTGTCTGAGGATAAGGTGGAAGTTATGGGCGACTTCATGTTTGAACATGAACTGACACCGCGGTATGAAACCTTTAAGCGGTTTAGGGGAAGTCGACAATCCACACGAGTAGGGGACTCTTTGGATGAGCAGCAAGAACAATATGTTAATAAAACTACACATCTTTATACAAATACTTGAAGCATGGAGAGTTAGTGGACGCTCAGTGATAGTGCAATTGCTGCGGTCTTCTGGCTTATTCTGTCGAACATCGCCTTTTGGTAGATAGATGAGCTATATCTAGGCCGATGATATAAGGATTTTTATAATATCATATGAATTCGATGATCCATCATCATATCACCGCCTTTCGTTGCAGCTTCTACTCAAGTGTAATCTGTTTGTGCTTAGTTTGTATTTCTTGATCGGTCCGAGCCCGGTATTTGTGTTAGGTGTAGCGGTTGCATAGTTCAGGTGATTGGCATGGGAAGGATATGTTGAATTTGAATAAAGCACCGATGAGAGACTGGATAGGAATCATGTACTCCAGCTTAAACCTCCGGATCGGAGCATGCTGTCCTAATCCTATGTATTGCAAAGCTCTATCCCCGGTGTGCTGCGCCGCCATCTACACCAACACGTTAGTTGGCGTTTGACCAATACAAGCAGACCGTTTTACCTTGATGCACATTATATGCTCTCGCCTCTGAATCTGCCTATATTGCTTCTTCTTTCCGAGTGGACGTGGGTCAACAGGTAGATCATAACCTTACTCTTCGGCTTGGAAAAAGCAGGCCGATTTGGGACAATATGTTGCAGCTGATTATTATTGTCAGATGAACATGTCAAAGTCATTAAGATATTATAATATTTTCTTTGTCCAAATATCTTTTGGGTATTATTGTCGGCCTGTTATTTCTATACCAGAGAGCCTCATAAGTTCTCTTGGTTGCTCACAATGGACCAGGCGTTCGGTGGCAGTGCTCATTTTTGCTTATGTTTTCGTCAGGCAAGTACTCCATCAGTAATACATGGTTTTATGGCACACAGACAAGCGCAATTCCTAATTGTGGAATAGTGCCTATGGAAGGGTAAATTCTTCAAACCATAATGTTACATTTATTGACTAATACAACATGATTCCGGAACGGCCGCAGCTGTTCATCTATTGCTTGCGGTGGAGTCCTCCCTCATCACCAGTATCGTGCAGAGCGTTGGGAACAGCACGTTCAACCGACTCTGGCAAAACCTCCTGAAGCTTCTTGGGAACCACACTCTAGTGGTACCGTCTGGGTTGGTCTTGGCGTGAGACTTGCTTGTGCTCTGGCTCTTGTCACCATTGAGGTGGACTTATATGACTATTAGAATGTTGACACTTGCGTGTTGCGATGCGGGTAAGGGTAGCATACGTCTCCAGGGAGCGCTCTCTCTAGTCCCTCGGGTGCCTTCTCCTGGACCTTTCCAGGAACGATGGAATCGTCAGTTACGTGGGGAACGCCTTGGTCGTATTCGTTTTGCATGGCGGCAGTAGATTGCTCGAGATTGAGGTATGAGTGTGAATGATTATTTGATATAGGATATTCCATCGTTTTTATACCCTTCTGTTTCTGCTAGATAGATAGTTTGCGTCATGGTCATGGGAAAGATAGATTTCCATCCCATTACGTATGTATCTCACTAGCGCCGCTGGAAGTGCATGGGCAGGTTGGCTATATATTATTGACTTTAGATGATCGCTCGGGTATTCGAGACCGAGCGAATGATAGAGCGAGATCTGGTTGCTGAGGTACAAATAGTATACGTCAAGACACCACAAGGCTGATGTTCGATCAAACACATACAAAATACCAAATCCTATGCTGCCGATTGAGGACATCTAATTCGATTTCTCAATCGAGGAAGCGGGAATGACATACAAAGAAGCTGGTATATTGGTCGGCGCATCGAAGAGCACAGCGGCGAATTTGTGAAACGCGCAGAAAGGATCGAGCATATGCCAGCTGGGTCCCGTCGTGTTACGAAAGAGTATGATCGCAGAGCTATATACCCTAATATGGAGGATCAACTCCATGCAGTCATTCTCGCAAAGCGCGCATTAAGCCACGAAGTTAGTAACGGATGGGTCATTTCGCAAGGCAGACACATCATACAAAGGTTGTATCCACATATCGAGTTTTGTTTCTCTGCCGGCTGGTTTCGCGGTTTCATTCGTCGAAAGCGGCTGTCGACACGTCGTGGCACACGGACTGCCCAAATCTCTGGCCAGGAAGTGGTTCAATCTTTGACACCATGGCTAGAAATCAATCGTACGCAAATGCGACGGTATCGTTATGAGCTGCAGTGTATTGGCAATTTGGATCAGTGGGGGTTTCAAGGACTTGCCTCGAATCAGAGCACTCTGGATACTATCGGGGCAAAGACCGTCACAATGAAGCAGTCCGGATTAGAGGATTTTAAATTCACAGCAATCTTCTTCATCAGCGCTGACGGGAGCTACCGAGTCAATCCTACGATTGTCTTCCCACTGGACACATCGATGACCGATACAGAACCTGAAGCAGAGGCCGGTTCCTACACGCAAGAAGTATATGTACACTGGCAGAGGAACGGGTGGGCTAACCGTAGCATCATGACATGGTGGGTCAAACACACCTACCTCCCGTCTTTCCCACAAGCATTGCAGCACTCTCCTCGGTTGCTTGTTTGTGATTCGTTCAAAGCACATTTAGGTCGGCACAACCCCTTTGCAGATGCGCTGAAAGTTGCGAACGTTTGCCGGTCCGTGATTCCTGGAAGTCACACTGGATATGTCCAACCATGCTACCCCTTGATTTTCCCGGCACGGGGGGTTTCTCGCCACGTATGGATAGACGTTACCCGATATTCTCATAATTACTCTCCCCTCCCTTGAACAAAGGTTAAATTTTTATGCGTTTTGCCACCTAAAAATTTAACCTTTGTTCCGGGGAGGGAATAGGAAGTCTGGTGTACATGGCGTTACAAGGCTACGAATTGCCTAAATCTGACTGGTGGGTATTTCTGGTCCTGATATATCATGCATTCCTAGGGAGAGGAATCATGGGCTTAGAAGTGTTTGGTAAAGAGCGCTATCATCCAGTCATTAATTGTGAGCGTTGATTTATTGAAAGTTGTATTCAATAAAGGTATTCAGAGTTAACTTAATCAAATGTGACTTGAGCTTGGGGCAGAAAACTTTCACTTCCATTTCCATGCATCTATCTTAGCAAGAAAATGTTTGTCAATTGTTTGAATCATCGGATCTTATCCCAAGATTTTTCAGTTCGTCCACCAAGCTAAGATTTTCATCTTCATTTCCAGATTCCTCTTCCTCTACATTGGAATCAATGTCAGAGTTGTGAGCGGACGGCAAGAATGTTGCCTCACTGTCTTCGCTATCTTCGGTCCCATCGTCTACAAAGTCTTCTTCATATTCATTATTGTCGTTATCACTCTCACCGTCCTCCTCGCTATCATCATCCTCCTCGCTATCATCATCCTCCTCGCTATCATCATCCTCTTCTTCACTAATATCATCAATTTCATCCTCGTTATCTCCCTCATCGTCAACGCAATCTTCTTCCTCCCATTCATCTTTGTCCTCCTCCTTCTCCTTCTCCTCCTCCTCTACGATTTTGTCTAAAACATTTCGTCGACTGGCTGAATTTTGTCGGTCTAAGATAAAGGTACTCCTTAATGTTCTTTTTGTAGGTGTGGCCATGTTTCTATAGTTGATTGGAATCCCATCGGATGATTTATGTCTTGTGTTGGTTGATGACCATGTCGTAATCTTTGGAAACCCTACAGTAACCCTCTGGTAGATATCCATTAAAGTTAAAGAGTACTGTATAAATAGGCCTTCCAAATTTCAGATTATGCTGACAGACCGTCATTATTTTGATGGTGTCGATGACCAGCTCTCTCAGCAAGGACAACTTCGGTCTTCGTTCTAGGGTAGTAAGCATTTAGCCCATACTTTGATTGACCCACACAGATCTTCTTAATGTAGCCAGGTCTGTCAATAATTCCCAAATTGTACAGTACTGTACAATACTGTACTATAATAACTATATTCACCTAATTGTTCACAAATCTACCCGTCGTTCTGACAGAATATGTTGAGGTATTGTTGCCGATGTGATGCCGCACAGAAAGCTTCACTTACGACAACTGCAACCATGACATATGTCTTACTCGTACACTTAATGCTTATTATCATGCTGAAGCTTGAATCAAATATTACAGAAATAGGTTTGTTGGATCGCACGAATGAACTCCCTCGCACTGTTGAGTCGAAAGCTAACAACTTCAGGGACCCAAAAAACTTTAAAGACCTAAAGGTGGATCAATATCATGCAGTAGGGATCAGCTATGGAATCTGTACTTTTATACTATAACTTAACGCTTTTTGTCTGCTTAATTCACAATATAATGAGCTGCCTAATTCACAATTGTATTTCTTGTCCATACCCAAATTATTACTTCAACGTTCGTCCTCCTCCCAAGGAAAGATTGTGATTCCCAATTCTCGTAGTTTCGCTTGTGCCTCGAGTAGTCTCTACCTCGCCCTTTTGGTAGAGAGCAGTAGAAACAACAGTGAGCAGTTTTGAAATAAGCCGTCAATGCCGCTAAGGAAGTCTGGATTATTATCGCTGCCTGCAGGTATACTGATAATATAACTCCCATCGAATTTAAACCCCCAATCACTTGTCGTTTCCACAATTATAATCCATCCAGTTGCAACTCAGACAGCTTTGGGGGCTATTATACCCTTCGTCTTCTTCTCGGAGGGGGGTTCAGCAGTTCCAATAATTGGACAAGTAGATCTCCGGCATTATCATTGGCTGGAGTCAATTGAAAGGCAATAATGCTGCTTTAATTCGATTCAATCAGGTCTCGAACGAGAAATAGTGTGAAGACAGAGGTAACTGTTATATCACTAGACATAGATATCTGCTTAACATCTCGATCGATGTGCAAATTCCTGAGCCTTTGAAGAGCACCTAAAGTCATTCGTAGTCTGAATTTTGATCTTGGTGTTGGGGTGTTTCTTTGGAAGAACATTGAATGTGAATGAATGCTGGCATACCATTATCAGCTGTGACATCAAGTATACACCGCTTGCTGCCGAGTTGCAAATGGTTCACGTTGGTGATGACGTTAGACCTGAAAGAGGCGCAGCATGTGTTGCGGTCTCACGATAATTTGATGACATAGTAGCTTGTCTATAATATTAATAAATGAACGGAAGTTGAAAGAATTTGAAATGACAGTCTCATTTTATTGAGTCAATATACACTTTAATGTTAAAGAGCATCACAATACCCCTCGAATTAAGGTCTCAAGGCTTCCTCATGTTCCTGATTAGGGTAAATATTCTTTTGGTTCCGCAAAATCTATATCCATTGACTGCCAGGCATACTACAATAACATGCTAGATTCCTCGAAGCAAGAGTGGATTCAGAGCACTCTTTTGGATGTATCATTGTTGGGAAAACCGACCAAATCAGAGGAAGCAAATAATCCAGTCGAGCTAGAACTCCAACACGTATCCCTCCATGAAGTTATCCCATACATACTAGTCGGACAAGAAGGTTCTAAACCCCGGAAGCGATTTCAATCGCGAACAAGCTACCGTCGTGACTGGGAATGTCGCAAACAATTCTATCGCCAGGAAAAACTGATTGAAACAGTTCAACGAAAACGGACCCTGGAACTACAAAGTACTTTTGCGGAGGAAGTGCAGCGGGCTATGGGGATATTTCATGTTCAATCATTATTACTACAGAAGCTTGCGAGAGAGGAAAATAAAGCGAGGGGGCTCTCCAAAGTAAGTTTTGAGTTGTCTCCAATTGAAGAGACGAACCCTCAGCTAGCGACTGCGTTAGATTCACAAGACCTATTACGTAATGTAGGATCTGCTGTCGCGACGCTATGGACGTAAAACTGGTAGTAGGACATTTGGATTGAACTTCGTAACCGTGGCATCAATCGTATCACTTGATGGGTAACGATTGAGATAGGTTGCTCTAAGGGAAGCGGGTAGGCCATTATTTGAGCACACCCGTAGGCCATGCCGTATGAATAATTCTCTCCCGTAGTCTGTCCCGCTCAATGCACTGGCATCATTCCTTGCCGTATAAACCAGACATCCTTGTATGACAGATCGTACAGCGTGGCAGTGGCATCTTGAGAAGAGTGGTCAGACAAGTGAAGATATACATTACAACAGACTCGTAGTTCTGATTTTACGCGGATATAGTACAGTACAGTGCGGGTCACGTGATAGTAAACGTGTTTTCCACGGATCGTGGTTCAATATTATATAGTTTAGATATAGATAAGTTATAGAATAGAGATAGTCGGCGTATTTACTCTACAGCTGGCAAAAACTTGTCCTGCACAGGCTCTCAACTGGACTCTTGATTACTCTCTTTTCTCCCTTACCTTTTCTACTTCTCTTGTACCTGGGAGGGCTGGGCGCTCCTGTAGGTCAAAATGGCAGAATTACTAAAATGGCTGAACAAAAAACACGTGAGCGGTGACCGAATCATGCCAGCATAAGGCGCATGCTGGCATGAGAACTCGCTTTAGTGGGGCTAGATCAGTAAGTGCGAGCTCTAACTATACGAGCATACGAGCATGCGGCGCGTGCATAGGTCAGGGATCAACGGTTAAAGTACGTTACTTATCAGAATCCACAAAAAGCTACTCCTATCGGATATGTTTCTAAGTTTGTGCAACCTTCGCGCCTGTTTTGTGGCTAAAATCATTCATATCCACCATTTTCTTTCAATACCCTGTCTTCCCATTGTGTTTTGATGATCACAATTCTTTGTACTTCCCTGCTTGATCCATCGTAACTTATCTATTCGCCAAAAGATTTGTGTTACACAAACCCTGGGCGCTTACCCGAATTCTGGGGATTTTCCTATCACAAGCTCACCTATATCATATGCCTATTGGTGTAAAAGATGAAGGGTTACCTATATGTTACATAGTAGCCGGGGAAATAAAGGTTAAATTTATTCTGGTAGATTCTATCAACAGGGGTGCTTTTATCGAATCAGATCGTGAAGATTCTAAAATTCTGGAGAATTTTAACAACAACCGGGGTATACGTATTAACCTTTATTCCCCCGGCGACGAAGTAGCTATAAAAGAAGATACTATGAAGTGACTAAATCCCACCCGGCAGTGTGGTAGCTAATCAGAATACGCCGATTATTGACCTAAACCAACAAGTTGCCCCCATACGATACGTTGTACAAATTAGGCAGTTGAACCCTTCTCGACCGGCCAGCAAAGAAACTTGAACGGATGTTTACTTCCAGCAAGCTGACCAGGCAGTGAAAAACAACAGTTATAACAACGAATCCTTCCATTTTCTATTCGTTTTGGGTTGGTATGGCTTGGTATGAGTTTCATAAAGTACAAAATAGTATTGCGAAGTAAAATCATGAATAATGCAACAGAAGAAGAAGGAAATTTACCTCGAGCAAGCTTTCTCAAGTAGCTTTCATAATATTGTTCAACGTTTCATAAACTTTTGTGTGCTGGATAATGGTTTCGGTCGGACGTAGCGAGGGATGTAATTGAGTCGAATCGCATTATATCCAAGCCTGTAAACTAAGGAGGGAAGAAAGTTTAAAAACAGCTTGTATGAAGCAGGGGGGTGGGCTAGAACCTTGACAAAAAGTCAAGTACGCCGTTGATATTTGAATTAGTGTATCTGCACGCACCTAGATATGATAGATCGTAATCGTGCACGAATCCAACTTCTGGAGCTTCATCGTTTATCAGCCGATAGCGACTCTTCGCCGTTCGCAGGGTTGGTTTGAATTCTTGCACTGTTTGTCTTTTGCATCGATTCAAGTTGGTGTGAGGTTGGGCTCGTTTCCGTAGGACCATTTTATATATCATATGTTCGATCTATTTGTGCAGTCTTCACTTGTTATCGATTCAAACTCTACATTGCAATCTTCAATTACATTTGATGAACCTTACTTTGTCTCTCTTAAATATTTCATTTGGCTACAAGAAATAAGATATCGACTTACATCTTAGATCTTGCGGATTTATTCTTCTTTACAATCATGAGAATCGAATCGTTTTCTCAAAGAACCTCAACCGTCATGGGAATCTCTTTCGTTGTCAATGATTCTGAAATCTTTGCTCCTGACAAAATGGATATCACCATGGTACTTAATGCTACAGATATATCGCCGGAAAAAGACCAAGCCTTAAACAATATCGACATCGGGGGCATTGCCGGTGGTATCAAGTCCACGCTTCCCATTCGTGATCCTCCACATTATATTCAACAACTTCCACCTTACCCAAACAATTCTCTCGAACACAGCAGGATCCAGTTACCTCCTGTCCCTTCCCATCGAAACCTCACTCCTACCTACAATGACTACCACCGAAGACACGATTATTTACCTTCCCTAGTTCATTATTCCTATCACTCTCGGACCTTGCAAAAATCGGAGTCTACCCAATCTCAAACCAAGAAACACTATACCGAGGAAGAAGTTGATTTTATCCGGTACCACAAAGAAGACTTGAGTCTTCATTGGGAGGCAATTTTTGATCATTTCAAAAATACCTTCCCTAACCATACTTTTGGATCAAACGCACGTCTCTCATCAAGGTATTACAGAGACAACCAGTTTAAGCAGTATGACGAGAATGACAAAGTAGCAAGAGATGAGTATGGAAATATCATGTATCTTTGTGCGAAGGTTCGAGGGCGTGGAACTCCAGAAGGGAAAGAGGAGGGGTTGCCATATACGTTAGTACAAAGATATCCCGAGCGAGGTCAGAAGTATACTTGGGTCAAAGAGGAGCATAAAGAAGAGATGAGAAAGCTTGCATTGGAGATGGATGATAATACAAGAGGTATATCACATATTTCAAATAATTTTTTTTTTTTTTTTGCTTTTTTTTTTTTTTTGGCTTTTTTTGTGGGGATTAATAGACTAATCATATCGGCAGAAATCAAATACTCTCGTAACGCACAGAAGTTGAGAACAGAAAGAGAGGCAAGGAAAACAGCAGTAGGCAAGAAGAGATCTTTCAGCACCTTTGTAGCTGATGGATTGGAGTCATCTAGTGCTGGTAGCCTTGCTCCACACCACTAAATGCTACTACACGTATTCATCACTGGCATTTGGTCATTAGAAAGAGGATAGGCAGCAATGGAGATGATTGTAGTGCTTTTCTTCAGTCAAGAAATTACGAAGTTGGGTAGTACCTGTTGTATAAATGTTTCAATGTTTTGGTCAGTTGGCCTGCTGAAATTACGAATTGAGTATTTCGGGTTGGAAACGTGGGTTTTGCTTTGCTTGTATGTTAGTCTTTAGCATTATTGTGGGACAGAATATATGAGCACGGTCCTGGTGACTTCTATTGCTCTGGTAAAGCCAGCGAAGACGGATCTCCTACATGTACGTGGTGCTGGCTATGAACCGGTACTGTTTATTCAACAAGCAGTACCAAGGCAAAGGAGAACGCAGTAATTACGACTAACTCTACCTCTGCGTCGACGAAGGTAGTAGTTGGTGATACGAAACAGTCAACGAAGCGAAACTCCCGGGCGAAGTGGCAATGTGGCTTTTAACACCTTTGCCTCTACCTCTACCTCTGCTTCAACAACATTCCCTTTCGTTCACGCTCAAGCCCTCGGAATAACGACCGATATCTCCACGAATCTCGAGTATAATAGGGGGGTACTGCTTGGTTGGGAAGAGGGGGATGGAGCCTAGGAACACTCAACCGGCGGAGTAGACCCAAATTGGCACCTAAGATTCCTACTGAATTGATTATTTGTTTTTACAGTAGGATCGAACACTTAGGTTACTATCCAGGGTCTACAAAGGCACTGAAACACTGCGGGACCAGGGACCCGAGGCTGCCTGAAAGAATATCTCTTTATCCCCTTGTGGGTTTTAGTATTACTTCTTGAAGGACATTGTATATAAACCTCTTAGCTTAGTATGTCTCTTTTCCCTTCGGGTAGTGAGGACTATATCCGTAGTCCATGAATATTAATTAACATCATCATCATCATCATTATCATCATCCATTGTTGGTAAAATGGAGCTGTTGGTACGCCTAGGTAAAGGCGTACGGGGTAATGTGATCACGTGTAGCCTTCGTATGCCGTTCGACGTTTACACGTGGAACAGGATTACTCAACGGGTAGGCGAGTTCTGGGTGTGTAAAATCGTATGAGGGAAGATGCTTGAGCCTGTGATTGTTTGAATAGAAGAGCAAAAATGTGGTTAGAATTACGGATTTTGGAGTGATTACAATGTTGCAAGTGGGGCTGTATCCCACCGGGGCCCCCTATTGAAAAGATGTCCTAAGTGCCTACCTTGCGTACAACATGGATTTGGGAAACCTTACTCTGCACAATCGCACTTCAACATCTAGAATCTCAATTATATATCATTCTACTATGATAAATTACGAACGAACAGATAATGGGGATCTGGTCGTTATACCTTGAAATAATCTAAAAACAATTCTTACAATAGACTTGCTCGGCTGATTCGCATTCTCATGAGCCTTCGCAATTCGGGGTTTAATTGTTACTGGTTGGGGGCGAAAATGAGACGCTTCAAGCCCCAATTTTGTCGTGCTTGTAATGTATCAATCTGTTTATAAATTATCATTGTTTTCGATCATTACAGTAAAAACTGTGGACTTCTCATTGAATTAAGAACAATTGCTAGGTAATTCGCCGGGATCCTATGGCTTCGAAAATGTCGGTGGTGACTTCGGGTTGAACGACAACAAAGATTTGCAAACTTCTATACTATGGGATAACAGCAACATCAAAATTGTCGGGAGTCGGAGGTTATGCACTGTGCGGCCGCATTGGCAGCGCACAGTCTCTTTTTACGGGCACTGCATTTATGGGGAATGAATGCAGTCGTACGAAGGGAAACATATAAGTAGTTAGTGGTAGCTAGAAAGTAAGAGACGAAATAAGACGATTTTACACAACCAGAATAGGACTACCCTTTGAGTAACCCTGTTCCCTCTGTAAACGTCATCCGGCGTACGAAAGCTGCACGTGATCATCCCCAGCCAGTACCCCTCCCCCGAGCGTACCAACAAAAATGTCCGACAATCTCGAAGAACAGGCATTTGGTGTATCGACCGAACTTCCATCCTCCCCTCCCGAATCATTTACGATTTCATAGACACAGAGAACAGGAGGAAGGCATCAAAATAGCTGGTATTTTGTGGAACTATTTCTCGAGCTTGGAAATGAAGATATAAATTCGACCTCGTAAGCTCTTCGAGGTAAACGTAGTACTGTCTGCTTCTATTCTACATTGTGAATCGACTTGAATATGTCTTCAATGTCTATGTAACAGAACGGTATACCATAAATAAAATCTACTTAATTGCTAGCGATCTAGATATATTGCGCAAGGTCGTGGCGCCGCTACGTACAACACAGATGATCTCGGATGGGAGAAACTAGGCAAAGGGCAAACACTGCAAGAATTCAATACGTGACGACCCTGCGAACGGCGAAGACGCGCCATTGGCCGATAGTATTACTGTTATTACGATGTAGCTTCTGATGTTGGATTCGTGCACAATTACGATCTATCTATGTAGGTGCGTGCAGACTCTCAATTTCAGCTCTTACTGCAAGGAAATGGGAATTTTAACAACCACTATGCGAGGGCCCGAAACTATTCAAAGACCACATATGTGAAGTCAAACGCTGCTTTCTGTTCTTTATAATATCAACGGCTTCAGGTAGTCTTGAGGTAGTAAATCCTCGATATATGTCCCGCTCTCGCGGTCATTTCAACACCCATATTAATGATCTGTGAAAGGCTGCGATAATTTATCACGTTAAAATTTACTTTTTCTAGCCGTTTGAACGTTCCTGTCTTCGCAAGGCTTATTGTAACTATATTTTCTTTTCTCTCCCAGCACAATATATGATTTATCAACGACGGTTACGTGCATATTGGATGGACTATCCTGGCTATTTGATTAAACAATGGGGCGATTGTTTCCTTTTTTTTTTGATCATGCCCCGATTGCGATGTCGACGGTCTCGATTTACCGTGTTATTTAGTGTCCGGAATACCGATTTCAGAGTGATTTAAGGATCATTTCCCCTCCAAGTCTTAAAATTACATACTTCAAATCTACACTCTTTTCAGGTCTACATTCACGTTCGCCTACAAACCTTGTCTTCCTTTGACTATTCGGTTACTTACATGAAATATTCTGTTGCCTCTCTCTATCCTCTGTACTCAACCTAACACTGTCATGCCTCCCACCCCTCGCAAGTCGAACAAGGGCATAGAGCCAGCTCGGAGTGAATCTGAGTATGAGGAAGAAGTTGTCCCCCCTCGTCCGAACCCGGCCCCCAAGAGACGTTTTGCCTCGAGCACCAATCAAAGTACGGCTCAGAGGAAGGAGATCAAGCAAAATTCGGATGTCAAAGAAGTGATGAGTGATACTAGTTCTTCCGATCATGCCGGCGAAGAGCCTATCAAGACACTTACTGGCAAGACAAGACGCTCTTCCGGTCCTGCCTTTGTGGACCTTTCTTTTGAACCACCAACTACTCATGCGGTAAATTTTCCTAGCAGAATTTAGCAGGAAATCCTTACTAATAATTCTAGGAATGGGCTTCTTTGGACTGGGCATATAACGTCGGAACACTCAGATACGAAAACAATCGTGACTGGTAGCATCATTTACCACACGCATACAACCTACGAAGAGCTTAAGTTTGAGCTCGAAGATCCACGCCCTCGTTTCGTTCAACACCCCGACGTTAATTTCTCCACCGCCCTGATCAATCCTTCGGATCATGAAATGATTAGAGATCTGGTTCGCGGAAAGCTCCTCAAACGCCAGGAGAACCCCAACCATGGAAATTCTAGCGCTTGCAGAGTGTAGGTTTGTGACCTCGAGAATGGTGCTGTGCTTATCTGGTTGCGGTTCGCTTGGGGAAAATAGTCGTAGTTCTTGTTTCTTTCTTTTCTTTTTGTCTTATTTTAATATATTTTTATTGATGCCCAGGCCACAGAGGACTAGAACATCTCAAAGAAGAGATATTATTTTCTTTTATTTTTCTCGGACTTGGAGTCGTTCTTGTTAGGATTCTTTAGTTAGGGTTAGGAACGGAAGGTCTGGTCACGTTTTGGCTTTTTCGACGTATGTTGGGTGGCAACTCTTGAATATCATTACATATTATTGAAGCAAGAGAGCAACAAAGGAGGCGTTCGAGGTGGTGAAAACAGTTGTCTTGTCTTATTCCCCTCTTACGTCGTTCGAAGGGGCTCCAGAGCGACGTGAGAAAATTAGTAGCCCCATAAAAAGACACCCTTTTATACAAAAAATATCTTTATGAAATCCATCATGTGCCAAACACATCAAGGTCCCAGTTGAGTTCCACCTGCCATTTTCCAGTCATATAGGGCTACACTATTTACCTCAATTCCTACCATGTTAAAAGATGCTCTGCGGTTTTGTATACATCTAATGAGACTCTATGCTAATTTGTACAACAGTTGTAAAAGTTTTGGTGCTCTGCTTGATGCTGCGGTTCAACCAGTAAACCCACAAACACACTTTTCACATGATATTGTAGACCCGGGCTTGATTGTGAATCTTCGCTTCCCTAACACTCCGCTTGCATTCAATGTGCTTGGAACATATAATATATTGATATACCCATATTGACTATTTGTAAGAAGATCGAGTTGACGGAAACCTGAATACTGTTTCAGTTACATTTAGGTACAATGATCAAGAGCCCTTCTACCTGGTTCTTATAGAAAAATACAACATAGATGAACTGGCCGTTACAACCGCCCGATGATGATATGATCCCTATCATTGTACACGATTCACGACGGTACACTCACATACATATATACACATACGAGAAACGGCAGCTTGCCTATAGAAGCTATCTATTTTTAAGAAAAATGGTCTCTTCGCCAGCGTCTGCATGATCCGCTTCTCTATATTGCATACTCCCGTCACTATCTCGTATCTTCGGACGATAGTTTCCCAATAACTCTTATTTTCGACAATATTCGCCTTTCTAGGATCACTCAAATATCATAAAACCAGTATTCTGCTGCATAAGGGACGGTCACCACCCCCATAGTTGTACAAGTAACAGGTGCTGCACCACCTGCGGTAACGACCCTATAAACTTCGGCTATCCCTATACTCCCACCCTTATCTTGCAGTTGCACCCAGTCTACAGCGCCAGTGCCAGCAGGACCTCTATTAGCATTGGCTGGGGCCTTCATGTCACCCGTTTTCTTGCCATAAAACGACCGATCTACGCTGTTTAAATCAAAAAATGGGGTACCATCAGCGGTGAAATAATGATATCCAAGTACAGGAAAAATTCTGCTTGTTAAGGTCGACAGATAAATTGCTGACAATGGTAAATAGACCGCTATAGAAGGGATAGTGTTCAATTTGTCTTCGTCTCTAAATGCAAGAGCCGTCGCATCAAAAAGAGTTGCCAAAGCTCCAATTTGGACAGGAGCTGCGTTGATAGCCACGCATGAATAGTTCTGAAGACCATGGCCAATTGCGATGTATTGAAGTGTCAAAGTTGATGTTGAATTTGGCAGTGCAGTCGCGCCTGATGTAAGTCAGTAAAGGTGGGATAGACAATTGTAAACCGGTAGAGTGGAGTCAAACCTCCAATTTCTGGTAATGTAGGTGGTCTACTGGCGCTTGATATTTCTAAAGCTGTGCCAGAAATAGAGCGTACCATTATGAAGAATACGACACCAATAACTCGAAAACCGAGGTTGAAACAAAATCTTCGGCAGAGTATCATTGTGGTCGTTGTGTGTGAATGCATTCGCTGGGAAAATTAGGAAGATAATCAGCCAAGGGTACAGTACAGTATGGTCAAATTTAAACATTCCTCTCACCATCGCATGTCATTGCGTGTTGCCATGTCTGATGACGGTGGGCACAAGGCTATATGCGGTTTGGTGTTTACTAATAAATGTCATCATCCAAAATGTAAAGACAAAAGTGACGCCACTCTTGGAAAGTGACTGTTGTGGTATACAGTATACAGCTGGTCTGTCTCACAGTAAAGCTCGTATAAAGTTATATTACTAAAAATTCATAGATACAGTACAGTACAGTACAGTAGGCTTCGATTTCGGTGTCGTCTTTGTACACTCTCTTGAGTTTTATACAAGCCACACTTCGTCAGCACTAGGATAATTCCGATTACAGTAGTTATTCTTTTGTCATCATTGCTAGTCTCAGGTACAGACCGCCACCCTTGCCCTGATATAATAACTTGAGGCTTAGCACCTGATGATTCTGGAAGATACTTCGTCTCAGGCATATCACGTCCGCCAAGCTTGCCACCGACAAGGTTAGAAATTGGATGCTGCTTTAAAATTTTAATATTTTGTACTATAGCCTTTTGCTTCAATAACAGCAATACATCGATCCCTCATACTATGGATTAATTCTTTAATTCGATCGTGAGTGATTGATTCCCAGGCTTCCTCTACTGCTTTTCTCAATCTAGGATAAGAAGAATGGACTTGAGGATAATTCTCTTCGATCCAATCCTTCATATCGTCCCAAATCTCCTCGATTGGATTCAAATCAGGGCTGTTCGCTGGCCATTGGATAAATCTTATTTGAGCCGCTTCTAGTACTGAGCGAGTAAACACAAAAGAATGCCCTCTTGCGTTATCTTGCTGGAATACGAGATCAGGGTATTGTTGAAGGATATCATCCACAGCTGGAATAATTATACCTGAATATGACCCCTCGTTGATAGTCTCCCAGTCCTTCTCCCAGAATATACCTTTATGCCGTCCAATTTACCTGATATTGAACCCCAGAACATCCAACCTATCTTCCGCTGATATCTAGGAGCAACACAGTCTTTATGATAGGCTTCTCCAGGCCGTCGAGTGACCCAAGTACGTCTATGCTTCCTAGGCTGAGTCCATGTTTCGTCGCTCCAAAGCACTTGATCCCACTGCTCATCAGTCCAATCTTTATGCTCAAGCGCCCATTCTAATCTTGCCTTTGCGTACTCTGCTGTAAGTATTGGCTTCTTGCATGCAACACAGCGACGAAATCCTTCCTTCTTGAACGCTGTACGAATTGCCTTTCACCACAATCCCATCCCAATATGCCAGGAATCGCATACCATTGGGTCTCTCGATTTTCACGCGATGCTGTCACCCATTCGATTAGTCGCTTTCGCTGTGGAGTATTGAGGACTACATGCCTGCCAGTCTTCTGCTTTTGAGGCGTCAACCGGTGGGTTAAAGCGTAATTAATCTGATCGTAGGTAAAGTTGGTCTACAAGCAGATTTCGTATGATCCCAATTCGCATCGAAATAAAGAGATTGTATTCTCAAGCGGTCATCTCTGCTTAATTCGCGTCGAATTGGAGTCTTAGGTGTAGGAACTGATATTGTCGTCGCCATATTGATGGATTTAGCTGGATGTACCTCTGTTACTGATTCAAAGGTAAAAACTGAAGAATTGAAGGATTTGAGAAAAATCACAAAAAGCAGCGTTGGATCCCACTGATTCTATTGGCTCAAAATCCCGGTCTAACTACAACAGGCTAGAAAGTGCTAGAAGGCTTGGCGTAACTGTTGCGCCGAGTACCAAAGTACTAACACTGAGTGGCAATTTCAAACTATTATAAAAGTAAGAACTTCCCTAAGACCCTCTATGAAATAAATATAAATAAAAAGGAGATATAATAAGATATTGGAGAGAAAATATGATTAAGAACCTATTTTCTATATATTACAGAAACTTTGATGTATTTGTAAATTCAAAAAATGAAAGTCGCCCAGACGATTGCGCTAGAACAACAAATCCACGACGAATTGCGAAAACCGTTGTACGATAGTTAGAAGGTAGCCAGAGGATATTTACACCTTCGTCCACGACCCAGTCATTTGATATAATTAGAGTATGTGGTAGCATTTGATCGTCTGACTGAGATACAACCTGTTTACCGTCAGGCGAGAAAGCAACTGAACTGACCGAGCTTGTATGGCCCTCGAATGGTGGCAGAATCTGCTGTCCTGTTGCTGTATCCCAAAGTCGTACTGTCCGATCGTAAGATCCAGATATAATCTGCTTGCCATTAGGCAAGAAAGCAACTGAATAGACCGAGCCAGTATGGCCCTCGAATGGTGGCAGAATCTGCTGTCCTGTTGCTGTATCCCAAAGTCGTACTGTCCGATCGTCAGATCCAGATACAATTTGTTTGCAATCAGACGAGAAAGCAACTGAACTGACCGAGCCAGTATGGCCCTTGAGCGTTGGCCGAATCTGCTGTCCAGTTGCTATATCCCAGAGCCGTATTGTCTGATCGCCAGCTCCAGATACAATCTTTTTGCAATCAGGAGAGAAAGCAACTGAATAGACCGAGCTTGTATGGCCCTCGAATGGTGGTAGAATCTGCTGTCCTGTTGCTGTCTCCCAAAGTCGTACTGTCCCATGGCTAGATCCAGATACAATCTGTTTGCCATCAGGCGAGAAAGCAACTGAATGGACCCAGTTTGTATGACCCTCGAATGGTGGCAGAATTTGCTGTCCTGTTGCTGTATCCCAAAGTCGTATTGTCCGATCGCCAGATCCAGATACAATCTGTTTGCAATCAGGCGAGAAAGCAACTGAAGTGACCGAGCTAGTATGGCCCTCGAAAGGTCGCAGAATTTGCTGTCCTGTTGCTGTATCCCAAAGTCGTACTGTCCCATCGCTAGATCCAGATACAATTTGTTTGCCATCAGGCGAGAAAGCAACTGAACAGACTAAGTCTGTATGGCTCTCGAATGGTGGTAGAATCTGCTGTCCTGTTGCTATATCCCAAAGTCGTACTGTCCGATCGTCAGATCCAGATACAATTTGTTTGCCATTAGGCGAGAAAGCGACTGAATAGACCGAGCTTGTATGGCCTATGAGTGGTGGCAGAATCTGCTGTCCTGTTGCTGTATCCCAAAGCCGTACTGTCCCATCGCTAGATCCAGATACAATCTGTTTAACGTCAGGCGAGAAAGCGACTGAATAGACCGAGCTTGTATGGCCTATGAGTGGTGGTAGAATCTGCTGTCCTGTTGCTGTATCCCAGAGCCGTACTGTGCTATCGCGAGATCCAGATACAATCTGTTTACCGTCAGGCGAGAAAGCAACTGAACAGACGAAGTCTGTATGGCCCTCGAGCGTTTGTAGTATAGCGTTCCAATATGGTTCTACTGTAGGCTTTTGCTGGATCCAAGGCGGAATACATTTCTCAAATGTTGTTCGGACAAT
The DNA here is from genome assembly GCA_002946425.1 of Rutstroemia sp. NJR-2017a BBW. Taxonomy (NCBI): domain Eukaryota; kingdom Fungi; phylum Ascomycota; class Leotiomycetes; order Helotiales; family Rutstroemiaceae; genus Rutstroemia; species Rutstroemia sp. NJR-2017a BBW. The sequence goes on from NJPT01000095.1 coordinate 131,065, forward strand.
ACTCTTTTCTGGGGCGAAGACAAGGGCCGAACAATATGCTTGAAGGGGCGTCTGCTCAATAACTGATCGGCTGTATAGAGCAAACCTCTTTGTATCATGTACAAATGCATATAGATTGGGACTTTCATTAGCCTTACTAAATTAGCTAGAGTTTTCTAACTTTACTTTAAATTGTTGCTTAAAATCACCCAGAAACTTACCTGTACCCAGTCCTCGAGCTTTATAATCATTACTACACCATTTGCCAAGCTTCTCATTAGACTTAATGCTTCGAACCAGTAAAGGAAGCTCTGACATAAAAACTTATGAACTGAGCCACTGTCTTTGAGGTCGTCATTAGAGTTCCCTCTAGTATTTGAGTCGAGTAGATGATCAATCCAATAGAGACAAGAGTACCGCACTGCAGCTAGTGGATCTGGATTAGGCTGCTTGACTTGGTCGATAGAGATTCCGGGAGCGCGTAGGTTGTAGACGTCACGTCGAAGTATACGAGACATCGCCTGTAATGAGCGCAAGAAGATGCTGCTATGCACATTTTCTATTGTAGAGAGAAATATATCTTTAGATGCCGTTTTAATTAAAAATTCTTTGGCAGACTGATGGACAAAGAAGATACTGCGTTCCCGAAGCGTTAGAAAAGAGCCACAAAGGCCTATGATCTCCGTTAGAGCTTCATAATCGTCAGCAACTCCGTCAGGCATATCCACAAAAGTCATCAGCTCGTCCAGCATGATAGGCCGGTATACAACCGAAACGACAGCCAGTATACTTTTACAGAGCTCAGAATCTTCCGAATCCATGATTTGGTCTAACATCCGCTTGTAGAGAGTATTGAGTCCAGGCGGAAACGATATCAACTTCTGGCGAGCCTTCCATCCTGGAATATTGGACAGCTCTTGGCAGACCAAAGCCACCCAAAGAAAAGTACCATTTGCGTTTAGCGTCAAATGCTGCTGAATAGCTTCCTGTGTATCATTACGGTATTTGTTTCGCGTTGCTAGCCACTTCACCTTGAACTGGATAAATGCCGCAACAGCAGCAGAGACGGACTTTTCATTAAGCCCGAGGCAAAGCCTTAGCTTCTGTATTGTTGTGTTGAGAGCCTTCTCGATGTTTGGCCAGTTGCGGCTAGAGACAATCCACTTAATACGAGGAGATATTGACGAAGTCTGCACAATGAATTTCATCAATTTTGGCAAGTCTGCTACACATTCGTCGAGCGCATCGACAATTAAGTACACGTAATCTAAGCTCGGGTCTTGCAGAATATTAGTGAAGATCTCGGACAGCGCAACCCAGGCATTTGCATCCTCAAAGAGCGTTTTACCAGCCTGGTCATACTTCGTCCGTATATGCGAGATGAGAGACGGCTGTTGATCAACAAGCAAATAGATCAGACCCCGTAACACAGCCGTAGCATAGTTAATTCGGGAGTCAGTGGCCTGGCAGAAGAAGTACGATAGAAGAATCGACTTGGCTTTGGACTTCTCTAGCTCATTGATAACTCCGCAGAGTAGCATCGTCTTGCCTTTGCCAGGATCGCCCTTGATCCAAAGCAGTGAGCTTTCCTGATCATTGCGCCATTGTCGGAACTCGGAGTTTTCTAGGATCCAGTTGTATAAGTCTTCTAGTAAACCACCCTTAGTGTCCTCAATACGCTTCTTGTCATCGCGCGGATCAGAAAGACGTAAGTCTTTGATACATTTCTGCATCTTGTGGAACTCGTCTAGGAGTCGAGCGTGCGCACTTGCTAGTCCTTCGCCGTAGATAGGGAGTATATAGACATCAAAAATGCCTAGTAAGGAGTATACTTTATCTTCTTCCAGTTTGGTCTGGCGGTGTTGTATCCACCGCAATCGCTCCTCAACGCTAAACTGGGACAATGGATATCCTTGAAGCGCTATGTGAGGAATATTAGTTATTTCACAAATTTGTGTCATGAAAGAAATCTTGTCACCAAGTCGCTTGTGTTCTCGAGAGAAGAATTCGACCGAAGCTGGGGCAAGGAGCTCTTGGAGTGTCCAGCCCCGAGTAAACCATCTGCTTTTTCGGAAATCCAATTCCCATAGCCGCGGAGTGCACTTGTGGTGACCGCCAACAGAGCACCTAGAGACATCCGACAAATAAACATAACATCGCTTTGCGTTGCGGTACCAGCGAAACATAGAGTTGATAGATCGCGAGAGTTCGGCATCGTTGCTCTTGTTGATACAGCAAGTGTCAATCCAAAAGTATAGCAGACCATCTTGTCTAGCCTGTTCTCCACAGAATCGGATTTTCTCATAGCCAGGCTTGATCTCACTAGTACCGTTTACTATGTCCTCAAAGGTAATTTCCTCGTTGTCCGGTCCCCATGTATGCGACAGTATAGCGTAAGGGGGAATTCGATCGTCGCCAATAAAGTCTTTAGTGAGGGTGAATCTGCCAGTCTCGCTATATTGTAGAAGACGCATGACTAAGTGCGGAGTTAGACACGAGGAAGTGGTTGAAGTCGTGTGGGGTTCAGAGACAGAGTGGAGCGGGGTATGAATGAGAGGCGGATGCCTAACGATTGAGGTTAACAATACAAAGCAAGGCGAGGACGTATAATCTGTTATATCAAAAGATTGCTGTCTTCTTCTGAAGATTGTGAGAAGCTTGTTTGGTGGGCCTGACGTTCTGGCTGCACAGCCCAAACTTCGTCGCAATGAGGCTGAATGCAACCTTAGAGCTGTTAGCTGTGTACAAGGCATTCATTTAACCGAACATTAGCCGCGTGTGGCAAACAAGCTTTGAGCGGTCTCGTGATTCGTACTAGCCGATTTCATCGCCAACGACAGACTTCATCATAGATATTCTAAAAATATAATTAGCATATCAATATACGAAGTATGGAATGAAGTCGGTGGAGGATGGAATCGTGATTACTAAGCATTGTCTGAATCGTCAGACAATCAACCAGGACACCATTTTGACCAGCACAACTCAAAGCCTAAACAATTTGAGCCTGTCACCTAAGCACCTTAGAATATTTTGCTTGAATACTATACCTATATATATCCTTCGCGCACGGCGGGTATTACAGTTAGCTGCTGCTGCAATCTAAGAATTAGTAAATGATCCGCTTGACAATATGCCAGTGATTAAAGCCACTTGCGGCTTCGCAAGATGTGGCGCCATTTCTAGGTGCTAACCGCTGTTGAGCAGCAGAACTATCCTCAAATTATGACATACTAAAAGCAGCAACTGCAATCTGAGGCTGCAACAATGACAAAAATTTAGACTAATCGTGTTGAGTCTAGTGCTGACTAGTTGTGGCTTACATAAACTTGAACACAGTATAGAAAGAGGACACTGCAATCGAAGTTTACTGTAAGGGGGGCCATTTTACGTCAAGTGTATATGGTAGCCTACGTTGTATTCCTATTTGCAAAGGAGAGCTCTATAGCTACTACTCGATAATAAAGAATTTGGTGAGATTTTCGATTGGATAGTCTCAACTTATAGCAACACTCTCAAAAAGGGTCGGTAGTAAGGCAAGAACTCCGCGCAATTTTATTCATGTTCACAAGCTCTACCGTAACACATCGGCATATGAAATCGATCTCTGTTAAAGAGGACATATATTGAGTGACCTATGGGACAGCTAGACCATCTGCAGTACGTGCAGTTTTTAATCTGTGTCAACGGCAACTAGGGCGAGAAGACAAGCTTGATCCGAATGACAATTACATAATCCGGTGTTCGCCGAGCTGGAGAGGGAAGGGATTGCGCTACATCTACTGCTGGTTTGAATATATCGATCTAATAAACCACAAATGAGGGGAATGAGGCCCGGTGAGGTCAAATATTAATTAGGGTGGTAGATGTCTATGAGACTTAGCCAACATATCTACAACATATCTCTAGAGTCTTTCTAAGTTAAAATTCAAGACTAGGATCCCTAGCTCTTACTACTCCTACGCTGCTATTTCTTTTTGCTTTCCATATTATTTGTTTTATTCTCTATATTGGTCGCAGGTCTGTACAGAATGTCCGTCGGAAGGTCCAGAAAAGAGTTCGATAAAAAATGGTTGAGGTTGGAGACTTGAAAATCTGATCGGAATAGCTGTGCTGATGAAGCATATCGACCAAAATAGAGAATCACAAAGTCCGATTGTCAGACGCTGGTACACCTCTTTGCAAGTATGTAGTGACTCAGTTGTCAATGTAATTGGTCGCAAATGTTCGTCTCCAGGCTAAGTGAAGAGAAAGTATCGGCTCAAAACGTGTAGCACGTGACTGTGTTTGTAAACAAACTTAAGGGAAAGCAGCGTAGTTTTTACATAGTTGGCCAGAAAAGAGGACTAGTTGATTTGAAAACCGGTGATATTGAGATTTTTCATTAATAACCTACTGCCCCGCGCTCCCACTCTTATGCACCTTCTAGAATAATCTCAAATACCAGATCCCATTTGAGCCCACCTTAACCCATATGATTCTAAGCGTCTTTGCATTAATGATGAGTTTATTTACGATAAACGATAAGGTCCTTCTACTATAAACCTCCAACGCCGAGTTATGCTATTTGAGATGGTTTCCCAATCATCAACGAATTGGATGTTGAAGGCGAGCTCATCCCAAAAAACCTGGAGGGTTCTCTTGCAGAGAGTCAGCGAACTCTTTATGTTTGAGAGCAGAAGGTTGGCCATTGGTAAAAGTGAGAAATTGGGACATGTACATTATCAAACCTCCAGAAAACTCAATGAGATTTTAGATCAGACAGAGAGAAGGTTACCATTAATGTCAGCCTTTCGCATTTCACCCAAGAGAAAGATAGGTCCCGTGGTCATCGGAGCTAAGCTATGGTGCGGGTCAAAAGCTTTCACCACCGCCTTCGGCAGAATTTACAAGCCAGGCGTACGGTTAGACTTTCCTGTGGTGGCCTGGCTCGCCTAGTACAGTGAATCCACAATGTCCTCTTCGGGTAAAAAAAAAACAGGCCCATTTGTGGCACAGGCCACCATCACCAAAAAATTGCTATTTTTACATTTTGAGAGCAGAATTAATACTTGGTGGAGGTGTTCTATGTTGTGCCCGAGATCTGCGAGACCGAATAGGAGGCAATTTTGATGGAATAAGTGTAATATTGGTGGATAATAAAAAATGTTGTTGTGAACAAAATGGTGATTTTAGGTGATATAGCCTGTGCCACAAATAGGCCTGTTTTTATGACCCGTCAATGTCGTCCTAATATCCGCCGTCCCACGATTCCACCAAACTAACCAAAACCATATTTGAACGACCGAGACTACACCCTACTTATACAGTCACTACGCGTTCATACAATTAATAGCGTACTGGAAATTCAGGTTCAGCAACGGTTGGGAGTTACGAAGGAGCGCGCTCTCCACTGTTCGATTTGTCTGGGGACGGTAATGAGGACAGTGAATGGAACGAAGATGGGAGGGTGATGGTGAGAATGAAGATGCTGACAACAAGGAAGGGAATGCGACGAAGTAAAAAAAAGACGAGGAGGAGGAGGAGGCAGAAGAAGTCCAAAATACACCTTGAAACAATCTACAATTTCCTCGAATGCGCGAGCATATGGGAAGTAATAAGACAAAGAAAATGAGGATGAGAGGGTCAGTGGTGTTCAGGAATAAGATGAAGAAGCACAAGGAGAACAAGACACTCAAACGCCAATACCTATCCCGCGACAGTCTTCACGACCGCGAGGTCGACCAAGCAGAGAACAAAGAACCCGAAAGATGCAAATGTAACACCAAAACGCACTACCCAACTAATGGCTCCCAAGACGAAGGTGTCAACTCAAAAGAATAAGGTAAAGAATATCAAGAAAACTATGATCCCGAATCCGAAATTTTAGATGTACGTTACCAATCTCTCTCAATTCTTCGTCTCGTCAGCACCAAGCCGGCAATACCTAGTTGCTAATAGAGACAGATTTTGATGAGTGTAAGAAGGAACGGAGTGCTACTGACCGGAATGAAAGGAAATATAAGCTTTTGAAGTGAAAGAGATATTAGAAAAGAAGACCTTCGAGGAGAAACCCATTATCTCGTGAAGCGGAAAGGATATGAGGCGAAAAAGTGGAATATTTGAGAGGAAGTTGAGAGCGGGTATTTTGCTGATAGTGGAGAAGTGGGGGGGGAAGGCTGAAGAAAGGCGTTTAGGAAGGCGAGATTGATGGGGGGAGGGGAGCTTCGGTGCTGAATGCGGGGAGTGTTGACGAGGATAAAAACAGACTAAGATAATGTCAAATTGTGAGAAGCGTTCACCACCACAGTTTGCTGCATACATATTTCAGGATGGAAACATGGACAGACGAGAAACGAGCATTTCTGTTGCTGTGAGCAATGACGTTGCAGACCTCGATTTGCTGATGGATAGAGTAAGCTAGCTGGCTAATGGTTGGGAAGTTTGCTTTAAATTCAATGGTTATCACATCTGAGGACTTGCTAGACCCAACCATCGCTTCTTGAGAAGCGTAGATCTCGCTTGGCGTCTGGTTTGATATATGCAATACCTTTTCGAGAAGGAAAAGCTGTTGACACCGAGAAATCCCTACATGCTAGAACATCAGGAAGACTAACATCAATATCCTTCTTTAAAGAGTATCATCCTATCCGTGTTGCCTGATATAAAGGAGTAAATCTAATTCTTACTAAGTAAATCGAAGACTTGTCAATGAAATTTCAACACATTGACTAATCTGCCCAACAAGTTTAGTCAAGTTCGTCAAGTGACCAAGAATGATATGAATTAATCTGGGTTCTTTCTCTCCATGATCTAATTACTCTTCTTGCTGATCTAGCGCCGCCCATCAGGGACACGAGGAACCACACGATCCCACTGATCCTCTAGAAGAAAGGTAGCATCACATGACATATGTAAACGAATGCACTTAGAATAGAGTGTCCGCTGAGGACTCTTGTGATCCTTCACACATCGAAGACATGGTGAACGATTATGTGTGGCAATAATAAGTCCAGACACCGTTGTAAGTGCGATCAAATTCGCGATTCCAATTATATCTGGAATCTCGCCTTTGCCCCAATACGTCCCTGTATTCGGATCGACGTATTATGCGATGCACCCCTTACTGGTATTCATCTGCTCAATACCGGCGAAAACAGTGGATAAGTTCTGGGTGTTGAGCTGGATTGTGTCCAGATGCACTATATCACAAGCAAGATGTTGTATGTGATATGCAGTTTGTCCATGACCCGGGAGAAAGCAAAGTTCGTGTATAGCAGGCTAAGTCTTAATAGTTATTGTATCTCAGAGATGTCCTCAATTATCTGATTACCAAAGACTTTTCGGCTTTCAATTCAGGGTATTGGTTGTCGATTGACAACCAGGTAAATGGTACTATTAGATGAACTCGCACTTTTCGCAAAAATCCATATTCGACTTCGGAGATGTAAGATCATGTTATAGGGTATCGTTATGATGATCTTGCTTCGCTATCTAACTTTCTGTGTAAAAAAGATTATATCCTGCCAAAAAGCACACTTTATTTGTTCTCTCTTTTAATTCATAATTTTTTGTTGCTTCCTTGTGTTTCTCGGTTCCTGCTGTCTTCGCCTTTCTCGACGTCAGTCTCAATTACACACATTGCACTTGCAGAAATACGCACACTTCTGACTCCCATCAACAATCAAGACCTTCAAATTTTCCCCTTTCACCCTTCCCAACTCACCCAACTGTCGCCTCCTCATTCTTCCCAAACTTCTGACCACCCTCCAACTTCTACTTTTTCTTATTCTCAACCCACAAAGCAATCTCCATCACTGCCTTCCTAGGATGTTTCTTCCTTGTCAACAAAACCCTTGTATCTCAGCTGGACTAAACATCTGATCTTCGACATGTTCTGAGAATTCCCTAGCCATCAATTCCAACTCTCCAGGTTGCAATACATCCCTCACCTCACCGAGTTTAGTCATATGCTTCCCAGCTAGTTCAGGGGTTCTAGAACACAAGACCCTCGTTCCCTTTTCCGTTTCCGTCTCGGCTCCGTTCTCTGACTGTGCGGTAAGAAGAGTATCAGGCGGTGTGAGAGAGCGTTTGTCTGAGAATACCTTTTCATTTTTCTCGACGATTACGGCTGGTTTCTTCACTTCCGGAGCCTTCGGTGGGTGGGGAGCACTGTTCTGGGGTTTGTGTAACACAGGTATGGTCTCGCGTTGCGGATCATTACTGTACATTCGCTTGAAAATTTCTTGAACTTGGTAGCGAGTGGCGTTCGTGAAGGCAACGTGTAGGTCGATGCGTCCTGGTCGAATCAAGGCTTCGTCCAGCTTTTCTGGGTGGTTGATAGTCATAACTAGGACGCGTCCTTCATGTGAGGCTACCCCATCTATAATCTATTTTTTTTAGCTCCATAGGGGATTGACTCGAGGGAGGCAACTTACATTTAGCAAGCCAGATAAAGAAATTCCCTTTTTCTCATCATCTTCTTCTTTTCCTCATGTGGCCCTTTTGTGTGATTTTCTCTTACCACCCTTTCCATGCTTATTCGCCTTGCTGCTTTTCAAAAGGACTTGGGTGAGTATGGCAACTAAGTCTTGCTTCTCATCAACAGGAGGGTCGTTATCTTCATCAGATGACTCATCGGGCGTCTCGTCTTTATTTTCCAATCGAGCCAAGCCCGTTGTATCGATATCTTCGAGTAGTACAATACATCTTGGAGGCAAATGCGTGAAGAGATTTTCCAACTCTTGCTCCATATGGGTTGGTTCGAGTAAACTGACCACGTAGATATTCGATCCGAAAACTCCAGCTAGTGCAAATGTGAGGGATGTCTTTGCGGTCCCAGGCGGTTCATGAAGTAAATAGCCACCACGGTAAGGAGTTCCACGAATAGCATACCAGCGTGCAGTGCATGGATCGAGATACTCGTTAATGTTTAGCATGACTTTAAATTTCACATCTTCGTCAAGAACCACATTATTCATAGGTCTACAAGGCCGTCTAGCAACCTCAGTCCAAACCGATCGACCTCCCCAGTTTCGACGTTCCTTGGTCGCCGGTCTTCGGATGACGGTTTTCATGCTGTGGTTTCTGTGTGGGTATGATCTTTGGCTTCTTGGAGGAAGCGTTTGATTGAATCCGTAGAATGACCAAAGCAGGAAATTATCAGCTTTTCTTGATCTGAAATTGGATTCTCTGCGTACGATGAGGTCTTGAAAACCACAATCTCTTGTCGTTTGACCCTGAAGTATGTCCTATTGTGCCAAAAACTATGAGAGCCTATGGCTGGAGTGAACTGTGGTTCTGTCTTTGCATCCTGATTTGCGAAATTTAGCCATTGCATACTGCCATTCGTATTTATCGTGCTTCTGGTAACTGTATTATCATTCTCAAGGTCCCAATACCCCCCGCCTAGGTGACTCTGCCATTAATGAACACGAAGGTCGCATTTTGTATTTGTGCGCCAGATATTCTATAACTTGATCGTGGATCTCATCTCTGCTGCTGATAGAAATATCTGCCATGTAGTATGAAAGGAGGAAATTCCAAGCAAATGAATACAGATAGCCGTATACTTTATTTGATAACCACAAAGCTACAGCCAGGGTGACCAGAATGGTAATGTCGAAGCCAATAGTCTGGAAAAAGATCTTGTGAATGTATCCGTAGCCAGGAATAAAGCTCTCTAGGAGCATAGTTGGGAGTAATCCTGTAATCATAGTCGTAGTCGAGTGGCTAGAAGATGGCATCGTTAACTTTTCTTGTAGATCCTCCAACATCGATTCGAGATCTAGTCCCTCCATTCGCTTTATTGGATATGAACAGTTTCTTCTTTACCTCTTTCCCTTTTACTGTAATGATAGTTGACCTTCAATGTAGAATATTAAGGATCGTTCTACTTATTCCCGTGTTGATACAATTAGAGTAGTTTGAAGATCAGGATGGATGTTCGTGGTTAATAGGTAACGGTTGATTCTTGGTGGTTGAAACAGTAGCGGAAGCTTCTAGAGCATTTTATCACCTGAACTCCACAAACACGACAGTTCTATGGTAAAGTCTCGGCCGAATGGTGGTGTGGTTCGTTTATATTCAAGTAAAATGAGTATTTGCTAACCACCAGATTCTCATTAACCATAGTAAGCCTCGAAAAACTTGCTTGAGACTGCAACCAAGACAGCACATATGAAACAATACACGTTGCAATCAATAGTAAGCCTAGAGGTGGGGTGGGATGACAAGGATAGCAGCAGTCATTGGTGAGTATTTCACCAATCATTAATCCCTATATAATCAACAACCCATATCAGATGGAAAATTGCTACAGTACCTTTTGAAACGTATTCTTCCAACTCTAGTATTAGCAGTTCTAATGGTAACCCTGAATTACACTTTCAATGTCAGTCAACCGGTATCAGATACTCCTCCCGCAATGGGGCTATGAAATGTCTTGGTGCAGGATGACTGGTTTATATATAATACTTTATAGCTGGATGAGTCACAGCTTCAATTTCCAGTTTAACTTAGAAGGGGCGATTTGTATCGTTGTTTGCCCAATATCTATAACTATTAAATTTCGCAGGCCCGTATGATATGCGAGGGCATAACTAGGGTTAATATACCAGGGTCTTGGGGAGGTTGATTGGGTAGGGGGGAATTCCATCTTTTTGGATGTGGATAACTTATTGATATTTGGTTGATGGTTTTATAGTTTTATGGTTTTTCGGTCTTTTGTGAATGGTAGTATGCTCCTTGATTCATTAGTTGATGGAATTTATTTTCTATATAATTCACCCACCTGCTTTTTTCTTGTTTTCATTTTTTTTCTCTAGCGACTCAGTTTTTATATTGGATTTTCTACAAGCAGCAGCCATCAAATCAGATAAAGATACGAGTTATATTCCTCGGTCTCTTATCGCATACCATAAGTGAACGCTAGACATTGAAGGACTATCGCATTTCAAATATTGATTCGAAAAGAGAAATCAAGATGCAGCAGCAAATTACGATCTTGAGGGCGTGTTCCTTCGTCTGTTTTGTTGTGGGCACAGTATCTTTTTCGTGGTGCATACATCATGTTTTATGGAGGATTACCGTAGATTTACTGTAAGCCCTCTTTCTCCTTTCTCAAGAATACAGAAATCTAACCCCCCATTTCGCAGTTCAATACCTCCGATGCAGCTATCCCAGTTACGGACTTCGACGCTTGGGTAAAAGAACATTTGTTGCATACACTATTGCTTCTTATCTAATTTCAAGCAATTTTGTTGATATTTTAGGCCAATATACAAAGCGTCTAAAAGAAACTGGGAATTTGTTTGTTGATTTGGGTTATTTCTTAAAATTGAAAGCTGAGGCAAGTGGAATTTGCTTAGAATTAGCAGGAGAATACAATTCTGTCAATTTTCATTCTCTAATTCCCAGCCAATGGCCATAGATATATCATCAAAGTAAAAATCGCGATTTTGTTTTCGGGGCATTTTTTCGATTTCTTTACCTTTTGTCAATTATTCAATAACCGCAACTTCAAATAGATGTCTAATATATTGCTCAAGATGATATAAGCTATAGAATCTCTAAGATATAGCTGAATTTTAAATCGAAGTTCTAGTTGTTGAATTCTTGTTAGAAATATATTTTTTGTTTCGGTAATTTCTATTGATTTTTATACTCAAATTCAGGATCGGATAGTACTGAATAATAAAAATATATCGTGGCGATTAAGAGCTCAAAATCGTGCTTTTGAATTTTTTCTTTAAGAAAAAACTCCCACTTTCTCTTAGGCTGTATTCCAAGAACTCGGAATACTTTATTCTTATTAGCTAAAATATCTCTTATAGAGCTTTTGTGAAGTCCTATAGGCTAGTTATCCGTAGATTACTAATAATTATAAACTATTTGTGACGATTCGACCGCAACAGCCGCGAATCGCACCCATATGCCACCACTTAGTGGGCATAGTACTGGCAACCCATTTATATGCGCATCTAGCCGCTTAGGGTTACTAGGTCATGGGTTCGACCTATATAAAGATACTGTGCTTCTGTAGTTAGTTCTGTAGCTTATAATTCTAAGGTCATGTTAAGCCCATATTGAACCCCTTCATCCGGTGCAGGGAATGCAGTCGTCATAGATATCTATGCCTTCTACAAGTAGGCTTCAATTAAGAAAGTGTAAGAAGGACAATTTCCCTAATTACCATGCATGAATGCTAATAGGCTATTTTGCTCCTGTATGAATTGCAATTTTTCGTCGAACTGGCGACCAAACACGAGCTAATCTAGTAGCACAAATGGACGACAGTGAGGACATGAGTCACACTGAATCTCGAAACATTCAGTGTTTGCAGCAAGTTTTGGCAGGGTTATGAGGACAAGGATTTACAACCAAAAAACCGAAGCTGGATAACCTGAGCTGGTAGAGGTTATATCTTAACATATGTTTTTCCAGATGCAGTTTCCGTAGATGCGAACGCATTGATACTAGTTACAATGGGAAATTAGAAATTGGTATCTTCTTTGATGTGATCGTTGTCCATCGTTGTATTTGAGACTGATAATGGCAACAGCACCTCAATCCTAATGGTTGTTTATTTATTTTTTCCTTGTATATATATATGTTCTTTATTCCAGCTATTACAGCAAAATGTTCCTTTATCCACTCTTTGGGTTCTTGTTCTTTTGAAATGATATGATATCATTCCCTATAGGAGAATTTTCACTCAATCATGATTTCATACTTCTAAGCTATCAGCCTCAATCATGTTCAGGAATTTAATATCTCTACTGCCATTTATCGCTCAAAGACACACTCAACAACCAGACCCTTGAAATATACAAAACTCCGTTTAAGAATAGATATCTGTACTTCCTCCTTTTCTATCTACTCTACTAAGTTCGCACGAACGTTGGGAGATGGATATGGAGGTAGATAGCCCTCCTCTAAATCGCGACGCGCCGAGACGCGTCGCACGATAGATGGTTACGGAAGAACCAATACAAAATGCAATGCAGATAATTGAGGACTTCGTACAATCAGAGAATTGGCCAGAGCGACTCCAGTCAGCATGGAGCATCGTACGACAGGGAGTGAAAGGGGCAGGAGCAGCACCAAAGGACGCGCAGCAAGGGGAGCTCCAGAGCCTCAAACTACAACTCGGTAACATTGAAAAGGCGGTCCAGTCCCTTGTTAAAGGGGAGCCCCCCGCAGGGAAGCTATCGTACGCAGCAGCGGTACAGAGAGGACAGATACTAGCGACTACCCAGAGGAGGGAGATGCCGGTTCCTGCAAGAAGGTCACGTGAGGTAGTGGTAGCAGCAGGGACCGAAACTCCTGCCCAAAAGCAGAGGTCCGGAGCAGAGATCATACGGGATGTGAATACAAGTATTGAGTACGAGGCAGTAGTAGCAGCTAGGTGGCTCCAAAGCGGGGACGTCCTACTGACATTCAACACCGAGGAGGAAAAGCAGAAGTGGGAAAAGGACGCTAAGATCACAGCTGCTTTTGGACCGAATGGGCGGCTCCGCACGAGGGAGCATACTATTCTAGCACATGGAATTAGAGTAGCGTCTATAGATGTGAAAAACCAAGATCAAGCCATCAAGGCTATATATGCACAGAACCCAGACCTACAGAGCAAGGTAGACATCGTACGGGTCGGATGGACGAGGAAAACACTCAAATATAGTAAGAAGTATGCACCACTACACATCGGAGTGAAAGAGCCAGGGCAAGCCAATTACATACTGGATAACGGTCTCCTACTAGGGAGCGAGTATCACGACTGCGAACTCTTCTATGGAGATTGCCAAGTAACCCAATACTTCAACTGCCAGTCGTACAAGCATACAACTAAACATTGTCCAAATACAACTCGATGTGGATTCTGTGCAGCAGCTGGACATAAGTCAGGAGACTGTACTAAGAAGGAGGGCCACACGATGTATCGATATTTATTTATTTATTATTTATTTTATTTAAGCGCTGGGCTGGCCACATGCTTCTAGCACGTGCCACTGAACCTCCCGGGGGGTATCCAGCGTGCCTGCGTAGCTACGTACAGATTAAATACATAATTACCAGACAATTCGAACGCATTACTGCGGCAGTCAGGCAGAGGGATACTGTTATGAGCATCTTGGACTTATATGGCGTAGCCAGAG
>NJPT01000097.1:0-52243 GCA_002946425.1 Rutstroemia sp. NJR-2017a BBW
GCAGTGAATACCAAATAAATTTGGCGGAAATTGAAAAGTTAAGGTAACCCAAATTAATTATTTCGGATTAGGTAGCAAATCTCTAACTTTGGATATAAAATATCTTTTTAGGGTACCAATACTCCTCTTTTGAGTCTTATATCTCAACGATCCATCGAGATTTTCAAAAATCTTTATTCAATATTTTTTTCGCTTTAATATTAAATATAGAAATTTTAAATCTTCACACTAGCAAGATCTAAGATATATCCTCCAGCTCGATAATAGATAAGGATTTCAAAAATACTATTTATAATTTATAATCTTGAAGATTAAGCGAGATATCTCTTAATACCAGATCAACTTCTACCAATAATACTTTTTTATTAGTCATCCGATGAGACTAAAAATAGCATCACTAAATCCGATTTCTCATCCCGATTCCCAAAATAATATTTATATGAGCGAATTCGCGGATCTTCCCGGGCGAAAGCGTTAATACCAGGTGGCGGGGGTTAATACCGGTGGCAAGGGAGTTAGGTACTATTCTTTCCTTAGGTATCCTTATAGTAATAGATACTGTTCCCTCAGAGTACCCCCTACTCTGAAGGTGCCTATACTATAAGGTACCTTATACCTATATATATCTATACCGTCGTGGTTATATATATTATATTATCTAGGTATAGCGGATTAGCCCTCCGAATATAGGTAGCTACTTTCTGAGCCTAAGGCCCTTAGTTTATATATAATCGTGGATATAATACTATTCCCCTTCTAACCTAGTATCGTCCCGATACTTACTATATTAGTATAAGGTATCTATTTAGGCCTTAGATAAATTTCCTGGACTTTCTTCCTTTATTATATCCTATATCTATATATCTAGGTCTACTAATAGTTATTAAAATCAATATATTTGTAGTAAGGAGAAAGGAATTATTATACTATCTTCTTATAGTTATTATTCTGAAAAGAAGTTCGATTATTATATTCTTCCTGGTAGTACTTATTGTAGAGAGTATAGGAAGAGTAGTATTAAGAAGTTCTATAATATTTTTAGTATAACAACTACTACTTGGACTTATATAGATTCTGAAGAAAAACGTTTTCAGAAGGAAAATGAAAAGTTTCATCAGAAAGAGGAGGAGGTTATAACCAAAATTCTCTATCTTTATATTCAAGTAAGGAAGACTTAGATATAGTTTGATAAAGTATATGAAAATATTAGGAAGATACTTCAGTATGATTTGAGGATAATTGAGGAGCTAGAGGTATTCGAGGAAAGGGAAAGGCTAGAGAAGAAATAGGCTAAGTAAGCTATATAGGCTTTCTAGTCGATTAGTTCCTCTAAAGTCAATCTTTCGATCTTTAAGCTCTTTCTGATAAGTAATTCAGAGCTAGCTACTTAGTTGGAAACTGAGGGTTCCTTAGGTGGAATTTCTCCAAATCTTATAGATAATTCAGATTCTTGATTAGTTCCTATATATTTTCTGAATATAAGTATCCTTCCTATTTAATCAAGTAATAAAGCTTTCTTCTAATATATTTTTAATCTAGTATTTCTTCAACTTCATATTCGGTGTTTAAGTTAACTAGTTCGATTTCGGTATATAGTATATTTAGTATACCTGATAGTACTGGTTCTAGAAGCGAAATATAAAATACTAAATATATATTCATTGTTTTTAGTAGTTCGAGGTAGTAGTTAACTAGTCCAACCATTTCAACGATTTTGAAGGGTCCTAGTTTTTTATAATCCAGTTTATCACTTAGTCTTTTTGTATTGATATTTCGTCTAAGGAGATAAACTTTATCCTCTTTTTTAAGTATTGGTTCTATATTACGCTTTGTATTATAGTAGTATACTATTTATTGTATAATGAACTTGATATTAAATAATAACTATTTATATAGATTCCTAAGATCCTCTACCTTTATCATTCCTATATCTGATTTTACTATATCTAATAAATATATATTATATACTTTAGGCTTGAAGCCGAAATTAGTATATACTGATATTATATTTATAGTAGCTACTTCTATAGTATTATAAATAAACTATATAAGTAGTAGTAGTTCTATCTAATTATCTTATCTGTAATTAATATAATATCTCAAATATTATTCTATAGTCTGGTTCAATCATTCCGTTTAATTATCTATTTGTAGGTGGAATACTATTAAGAGTTTTCTCTTGATTTCTAGTAAGGCTATAAGTATCTGCCAGAATTTCAAGATAAAAAACTTATCCCTATCCGAAATAATTTCTATAGGTATACTATATATATTAGCTACTATTCTTAGAAATATATAGGCCAAATCTTTAATTATACTACTCTCCTTATATAGAATTATATATCTAAACTTAGTTAATTGATCTATAATAACTAGGATGGAATTATATATTACTTCTATTATTAAGTTCTTTGAAGGTGGTAGTTTAACTATAAAGTCCTATATAATGGACTTCTATAGCTGAATAGATATATCTGGAGTTTTGAACTAGTTATATAGAGTATACTATAAAGTTTTGTTCTATATATAGATATTATAGTTTCTGATAACTTCCTCAATTATCTTTCTTATTTGTAGGAAATATAAGTTCGCCTTGATCCTTACAAATATCTTTATAATTCCTTGATATCTATAAGCTGGTAGTTCGTATTATTCCTAAGTAAACTATTTAGCTAATATTGAAGGGATATATATCTTCCTATAGAAGTATATAATATTATCTTTGATTATAAATCCCTTGCCTAGTTGTTCTAGTACTTATTTTATAGTAGAATTATTCCTGTAATACTCTTGTACTTGTTTCTCCAAATAGTCATTATGAAGTGATATTATTATAGCTAATTGGATTAAGTTGAATACCAACAAATCTCCATCCTGGCGAAATATAGTATATGATTTGTATATCTTATTTTCTAGATATTCTGGTTTCCTGCTAAGTATATCGGCTCTAGTATTTTCGTTTCCTTTGATATATAGTATTCTGAAATTGTATATAGCTAATATTTCTACCTATTATACTTATCATCTATTTAGAACTTTAGTTATTATAAAATAAACCAAATTCTTATAGTCTGAGTAAACCTGGACTATATACTTAGATCCTTCGAAGTAAACTCTCCATTCCCTGAAAGTGTTAATAATAGCAAATAGCTCTTTGTTATATATCTCGTAATTCAGCTCAGTTAGCTATAACTTTCTTAAGTGATATACTACTAGTTATAGCTTCTTATCCTTATCTAGTTAGCTTAGAACTATATCTAATATATAGTCTGATATATCTATCTCAATAGTGATTAATTATTCGGGATCAAAGGTAATAAGAACTAGTACCTATATAAAGGCTTATTTAAAAGTTTCAAATACCTATTACACTACACTACTCTATTTATACTCGATATCCTTCTTGATTAACTCTATAAGGGGTACTATGATTTTTGAATAATCCTTGATAAATCGCTTATAGAAGTTCGCAAATTCTAAGAATAATTACATTTCTTTTATAGTAATAGGTTACTTCTACTCCAGAACTTCTTTCACCTTAGTTAGGCTTATCTTGAGTTCTATTATACTGATAATATATCCTAGAAACTCGGTTTCGATAATATGGAATTTATATTTCGAAGGCTTTAGTAGGATGCCTGTATCTATTAAAATCTGAAGTATTTCTTATATAATCTTAATATATTCTTCGAGGGTTTCGGTGAAGATCAAAATATCATCTAAGTATACTATATAGTAGTTATCAAGGTACTTTCTTAATAAGTTATTAACCAGATATATATATATTGCTAGTACGTTAGTAAGTCCAAAGGGTATAACTTAATACTTGTAGTATCTATATTATATACGAAATACTATTTTCTATTCATCTCCTTCCTTGATTCGGATTAGATTAAATCCTATATACTAATCTAATTTTGTGAAATATTTAGCCTTCCCGATTCGATCTTATAGCTTACTAGCTAATAATAACGGATATCAATCCTTAATAGTAATAGTATTAAGCTTATAGTAATCAATAACTAGTCTACCCTTCTTATCCCCCTTTTTTGGTATAAAGAAGATAGGCGCTCCTATAGATGAAGTGGATTCTCTGATAAATCCCTTTACTAAATTTTCGTCGAGATATTCATAAAGCAACTTGAACTTCTCCTCTGATAGTGATATAATTAGTAAGAATAGTAGTTCCTTTCCTTCTTCCAATTTTATCTTATAATCCCAAAGCTGATATTTTGATAAGATATCCTCTTAAGGTCTTTCCTTGAAGATCTCGGTATATTTCATATACTATACTGATATCTCTTTCAGTAAAGAATCCTAAGTTAGAGTATCTGATCTCGGTAAACCTATTACCTTTAGCTCTCTACCGGGTATTGATCTTATAAGACTTTATACAAATTCTTTCTTATATTTATATTTATCATACTATATAATCCTTATAATCTAGTCGATATATAGATTATAGTTTTCTAACTATAGTATTCCCAGAATCATCTAGTATCCTTCTAATAAAACTAAATCTATTTTTATCCACTCAGAATACTAATCTAGCTATATCTCAAAGTCTTATATTTCGTACTGAACCAATCTATCCCCTTTAGCTAATTACCTATCGGTAAGGTGAAGTTTATATAGAACTAGTTTCTTGAGAGTTCGTAATTTTACTAATATTATAACTTCTAGTACTATAAAATTTTCTGTTACTCCTAAGTCCACTATAGCTCGGAGTATCTATCTGTTTATATATACTTTATAAAGGATCTATCCTGACCCTAAGGTGGTTTTCAGCTTTCTGGCTAGTACCCTATATAACTCGGCGAGTTATTCCTGATTAGTATAGAGTATTTCGTAGTATAGTTCTGTAATAAATATATTCTATTATAGTCTAACTCCTTCCTCAATCGATTTGATATAATAGACCTAGTCTTCCGCCAGAAACTATCTTATTAGTTGTTCTATATAAATATTCTCTTCCTTTCCGATTTATCGCTATAATTATATTATTCGTAAATATCGGAATATTACCCAGAATTACCCAATTCGTAGTTCGCTATCCTCGAAGTTATCTCTCGAAAATTCCTAATAAGTCTTTCCTATTTCAAACTACTTCTATTCAAAGCATTTATTATCTCTATATATAAATTTGTAGGTTTCGCCTACTCTAGGTTCGGAAGTTCCTATATAATTATAATATTAACTTTTGC
The DNA here is from genome assembly GCA_002946425.1 of Rutstroemia sp. NJR-2017a BBW. Classification (NCBI taxonomy): domain Eukaryota; kingdom Fungi; phylum Ascomycota; class Leotiomycetes; order Helotiales; family Rutstroemiaceae; genus Rutstroemia; species Rutstroemia sp. NJR-2017a BBW. Next base: position 5,205 of record NJPT01000097.1, read on the forward strand.
AATTCGGATAAGTCCAAACTCTAACTCTCCAGGTACTATATTCCTTAACAGTTCATTCTTCACCTATATTTAGTAATTCGAATATTATACTTATTCGTAGTATCTATAGTTTCTCCGGGAAATAGTTATTTATGAATTTCTCTTCGTAGTACTTCTTGTATATATTATTATAGTATATAAACTATCGAATATATTTGTAGTCTATATTTTCTTTGGTAATTAGTTCCTTATAGATAGTAAAGTCTCGATTTATTATATTCAATTGGTAGGATTTCTTTCTTTACCCTCTTTTCTTAGGCTTCTTAGAATACTATCCCGTACTATCCTTATCTGATTTATATACCGAGTACAAATTGTTATAACAAGCTATCTATAATAATATTATATATTCCTGTTCTGGAATAAACTGCAGACTGCTAATTATACTGATTTGGTATTCAGATATTCCCTAGTAACCATCCTAATCTATTATAATCTTGAATTATTTCTTTCCTTTCCAGTTTCCTTTCTTAGGTTTACTTACCTAGGATTTCTTATAACAATCCCTAGCTTAGTATCTTAGAAACCTATATTCGAAGCAAAGCTTCTTTTCATATCTATAGGTTTTTTCTTCTTAGAAAAGGTTATTCTTTGAGCTTATAGTATCTAACTCTATAAGGTTATTATAAGTCTCTTTCTTTATATACTTCTTTTTGGAGTAATATAGTCGCTTTTCGTTTAGTTGGTAATACTAGTTTCTAGTAATAAATTATACTTCTTATTAGAACTTATATACTCGATTATTAATACAAATAGTTTCTTCGATTAGATCGTTTATATTATCAATCGGATCTCTTCGAGATAGTTCTAGTTTGATAAAGTTCTTCAGCCCTAGTATATAGTAACTAAGTAATATAATACTTCCCTAATTAATCTGATTACTATATTTACAGAATTCTATAATATAACTGATTACTGATCCTATCTGTTGAAGATTAAAGAGTTATCTTTCTATAGTTCTTATAGTATCAATATCTCCAAATACCTATCTTATTTCATATCAAAATCCATCGAAGTTCCTAAATATATCAACTATAGTTATTATCATTATACTAATATCTAAGCTATTCTCAAAATAATCGGTTAGAAAGGATTCGATCTACTTAGTTATTTTGTTTCTAAGATAGAAGGCAGCTTAGAGACTCCTTATATCTCTAGTAATAAACTTATCGGTATTGAACCTGAAGTATATTCCTAATTATAGAAGGAAAACTTCCAATTCCTTTCTATTACCATTATACTTATCTAGCAATATAACCTTTAGTATTTCTTGAAATATCAACTCCCTTAGCTTATTATTATTATTATTACTATCTATACTATCCGTATTTATATTGATATCACCGGCTGGATCTAGTAGAGATATAGTTATAGCTGGAGTTATAGTAGGTATTTGGGCCGGAAGTGGGTTTATAAGCCTAGTTACTATAATGTTATTTATAGCTATTTTCGATTCAGTATATAAAGCAATAATAATACTCAAAGTATTACGAATACTTATCTTCTAAGTTATATGGAAGTGGTTAGGATCTCGAATACTGCTCGTCGCGAGGACTAATAGTATTATTATAGGTTTATTATTAATAACAATTATATAGGGAATCGATTGTAATTATAATAGTAAGTAAATAAGTAGTAATTGTCGTTAAGCATAAAGCTCTATATACTAAGGAAAACTATCTAGCTATATAAACCTTCATTCTCTACTATCCTAATTATCCCAGTTATCCCAGCTAGCTAAGCCAACTGGGATGGCTGGGACGGCTGCATTATATATTCTAATAACTAAGGATTCTACTAAAGGTACTATTCTTTCCTTAGGTACCCTTATAGTAATAGGTACCGTTCCCTCAGAGTACCTCCCACTCTGAAGGTACCTATACTATAAGGTACCTTACACCTATATATACCTATACCGTCGCGGTTATATATACTATATTATCTAGATACAGCGGATTAGCTTCCCGAATACAGATAGCTACCTTCTAAATCTAAGGCCCTTAGTTTATATATGATCGTGGATATAATATACTTATCAAAAAATATATATACTAACTACCTCTTTAACTTCAATCCCTTTATATAATATAAAAACTTCCTTTATATAGCCTGATCTATACTAATTATAATTAATTACTATAATTTATATCTAGATATCTTCCTTATCTACTTTTTATAATTCAATCTAATCTTCTATCTCTAATTGATAATATTATCTATTAATACTATAAATAATATTATTACTATTATTATCTATTATTAGATTACTATTACTATAGAAAAAAATAATACCAACTTACTATTATTAATAAGTAATATAATAACTAATAACTATATAGATAATAGATAATATATTAATTCTAATATTATTATCTAACTTTCAGATTAGAGTTTGGTATATAGATTATAGTAAATATATTATAATCTAATCAATACTAAATCCAATATAGTTTACTATTTATATTTAACTAGATAGCTAACTAATAACTCTAGATTAGCTAGATAGTAATAACTAATATTTATTTTCTAACTTTTCGTCTTTTTTTATATTTTATTATTTATTTCTTTCTTTATCTTCTTATCTAGTATCTTGTTCTTCTCTATATATAATATCTTATTCAACGTAAATAATATATATTATATAATTAATATCTATTTATATATTAATACCAACTTAGATTCTAATCAATATAAAAATATCCTATTAATAATATAATATATCTAGACTATCTATTATCTATATTCGGCTTATTATATTATTATATAATGAAATATATCCACTTTTAATTCCTTTATATTATCCTTTACTACAAAATTCTCTTTATTACTCTCTACTTTTTTATCTCTCTTTATATTTATCTCTTATATCTTATTTATCTATATTAACTTTTATATAGTAATTCTAATAACTATATATTATTATCTAGATATTATCAACTATATTCTCAATATATCCTATATAATCTTTTTTAATACTTTACTTAACTACTTCTTATTTTATAGTTCCTATTTATCTATAAATAAATATTTACTTTTTTATTAATCTAATATCTATATAAATAGTTATATCTAGATTAAATACTATATTACAATCTAGCTAATAATATCTAGTAAATATTATATAATATATTTAGTATTTCTCTACTAGTTATATACTTTGTTATATATAGTTAATATATATATCTATTTATTGATTATATAAATATTATATACCGAATATATATTATTATATATCTTAATCAACTTTAACTTCGATTTATAGATAGATTATCTACTAGTAATATATATATATATTATTAATATTTATAAAGACTTCTACTTTATATTTAAATATATCTTTAACTACTTCTTAATTTATATTTGATTTATATAATCGGGTTTCTATATAAATATTATCTATTACTTTATACCCTTCTATATCTATATATATAAATATTATTAATTATTTTATATCTATATCTAGTTAATAATATAATTGATAAAACTAAATCTTTATTACTAGAATATCTAATTCTATACTATATTATTTATAATCTTATATAAATTGATTATCAATATAGATATATTAAATATTAATAACTATATTTATATATATAACTTATCTACTAATTATTAATATATAATCTCGATCTTGATTAACTTTATAAATCGCTCTAAATAATAAATTATTACTTTATCAATTAATTAATAGATATTAGATAGTGATTAATATTATTTATTAAACTACTTCTTTATAACTAATTATATCAAAATACTTGATATTAGCGAAAATAATCTTTTATATAAATACTCTTAATAGATTATATAGATATAATTAGATATAAATACTATCTTATCTTTACTTTCTAATTATAATATAGATTATAATTATAATAAAATAATAATCTCCAATATAATCAACTAGTTAATCTATAATATCCTGGCTAAAATAGGAATATAAAAAAATATAACTTGAAATAAATTGATTTCGAGATCGAATCTATATATTACTAAATAATATATTATAGTAGATTTATATAATCTAATATAACTAATATCTTATATAATAGTTAATTAGTATAAATATATTAATATATTAGTTAATATTATCTTATAATTAGTATTTTTATAACTATTATTATTTATATTACTCTTATTTCTATATTTATATATAGTGGATAAATAGTTATTATCTAACTTCTATCAAATATAATAGATATATTTCTATTATCTCTTGATATATATAATATTAGTTTCTATCTATTTATTAATTTTATTAGTTCTTTATTTACTTTAGAAATCTCTATTATTTAATAATCCTAATCTTCAACTTTTATATTAACTCTAATTCTAAGTTTGGAGTTATTATATAATATATCTTTTTATTTAATTTTATATAATATCTTCTAATATATATATAATCTTCTTTTTATCTTTTTCTAATTTTCTTTCTATTTATATTCTATTCTCTTTCTATTTCCTTTATTTATATTTGAAAATCTTTATAGATAAATATAATATAAATAAAATAAAATATATTTATTTATTATTTCCTTCTAATTGTTTATTAAGATAATCTATATTATATAATAAATAAACTCTTCGAAATATTTATTATATTTTGTAATAGTTTAGATATTCTATAATAATTCAAATAATTATTAATTAATTACTTTATTCTTTAGTAATATCTACTATTTCAATATATCTCGATAATCAATTCTATTTAATATATCTAAATACTAATATAAAATCCCTTTCTATATTTATAATAATTAGATTAATTAAAGTTCTTTAAAGTTTAATATCTAGATAAAATAAAATATATCTATCAAATTATATTATAATTAATTCAATATAATATTCTACTAGATATATTTAAATTATAGATTAATCTCGGATATAAAGATCTTTTCTAATAATTCTAATTATTATATCTAGATATTAGTTTACTATTATTTAATCTTCTATATAATCTTATTATTATCTATTTTATCTATTATATTATTATAAATCTTATTATTATCTATAATATTCTAGTAATAGAGATTATTATTTTTATTATTAGAAATCTCTTCTTCTATATTCTAAATTTACTCTTAATAGATTTGATATATTTATTACTATCTTTTAGCTTTATCTATTATTTAATATTAAACTTTCTTTTTACTAAACTATAATTATAATCTGATTACCCGAAATAATTCTTAATTAACTATTTATTTTTTCTTATATTCCTTATTCTTATATTATTTAATCTTCTTATAACTTTAACTTTTGAATATATATTTATAATATTAGAATTTATTTACTATCAGAATAATAGATTATAAGGCCGAATTCTCCTAGAGTAATTTAATAGATATATAATTATATATAAATAGAAATTTAATAATATATTCTTTTATCTATTTATATTTTTTATAGTTAGTTTAATATTGATTTTATAAATATCGGATAATAGTATTCGGAGTAATAATAAATTAGTATAAGATATAAATAATTATATTGAATATAGTATTTATTATAATCAAATAATTTAATATTTCGGGAATAAGTTGGACTATAATAATAATAAATAAATAAGGAATAGAGAATAGAGAATAGAGAATAAAAAATAAGGAATTTTAGAATATATAATATAGAAATAAATGAAATAGTAATATATTTAATAGATAATAATATAGATTAAATAGAATATTATTTGGTAAGCGAACTTACTTTTATATAGAGATGAATAGAGGTTAATAATATATATATATTCTATATTAATAATACTTTATATTTTAGTATATAACTCTATCAAAATATAGTAACTTTTAATTATAAGATAAACTCTATATAATCTATATTATAATATTTATCTGGGATTAGGAATTCGGAATATATTAATTATATAATTATCCGATATATAATATATAGGGAAAACTCTAACTTTAATAATTAGAGTTAATAGAATTATATTATAATTCTATTTCACCTCCGGACAAACTATATCTTAAATTTCATATATAAAAAAAACAGAATTATAATATAGTTCCAGAAGAATAATATTAGAATTAATAAAATTAATAAAATAATAAAGAATAAAAATTTATATAACTAAATAATTTTATTCAATATATAAAGTTTTATATTTAATTTAATATTATTATTTATTTATTTATTATTATAAATAATAAATCTTATAATAATATTATTAATCTTTATAATTAATAATATTTAAAATCTTAATTATTTCTATATAATTTAAAAGATAAATATTTATAATATATTATTTTCTTCTCTTTATATAATAATAACTTTATTATTTTCCTATTTTTATATATATTATATTATAGAATTAAAAGTTTATTTATTATTAATTAGTTACTATTATATTTATCTTGATATTTTAAATAGATTTGAAAATATTTAATAAATTTGATATTATATTTAGTTAAATATTGAAATTAAAACTTGAAAAGAATTTATTAATTAAAATTATATTAATTATATCTATTATATTTATTACTAATAATTTTTTTATAATATATATATTTATAATTTATAATTATAAATTCAGATTTATTTATATTATTTAAATTTAAGATATATTATTTATTTATTTAAAAATCAAAGTAGAATTAGAATTTATTTATTAATAATCTTTTCTTTTTTTTTATATTTAAATAGTTTTATATTAATCTTATTAATTATATAAATAGATTTTATTAATTATATTATACTTTATTATATTATAATTTATATAATTTTTAATTATTATTAATTTTATAATTAGATATAATTTGATATTATATTCTAAATTTATATAATAAAATACTATTTTACTTTATAATTATATTTTTGATATTTAAAGTATTATAAAATTAATATCTCTTTAATATATTATTTAGTCGATAAAAAAATACTGCTTTATAATATTCTTTAATTAATTACTTTATTTATTTCTTTATTAATATTAAAATTATATATTAATATTATATTTTCTTTATTTTTATTAATTCTAATAACTATTATTTACTTTATTTATAATCTAGCATTTTATTTTTCTATTTCTCTAAAAAATTTATTATTTATAAATTTTATAATTAACTATTTAAATATTTTAAAAATTATTATATTTAAAATTTATTCTTTATTTTTGATATTTTTATAAAATATTTCTTTTAACTTTATTTTACTTTATTATTTCGCTTTAGTTTTTTTAAAGATAAATATTAATATTATCTTCTTTTTTAAAAATATATAGATTTTTTATTTTATTTTTTTATTTATTATTTAGTTAATTTCTTCTATAAAAATTATATTTAGTTTTATAAATATAACTTTATCTTTTATTATAAATAATATTTTATATTCTTTATAAACTAAAAAATTATTCTTAATTATATTTATTTAGATTTCTTTTAATTTCTTATTTGAATTATTTTATTTTTCTTTTTTAAATTCTATAAATATATCTTTTATATATTAATAAAGTATTTATTTTTTATTTTGATTACTTTATTCTTTTATTAGTTTTTAAATTATATTTTATATTTTCTTTTTCTTTTTTATAAATTTAAGTTTTATAAAAACTTTATTTATAATCTTTATTTCCTTTTTCCTATTATTTTCTATATATATTTTATCTATATTAGTTTTATATTTATATATTTTTATTTATATTAATAAATTTAAAGTTATTATTATTTTTATAAATAATATTATATTGAATTATAATTTATTAATTTATAGATTTATTAAGTTCTTTAATTTAATATTAAGATTAATTACTATTTTTGATCGGATTTTGAATTTATATAAGTTTTATATTTATTATATATTATAAATAAACTATTAGATAATTAATTAATTATAAATTAATTATTATATATTCAATTTAATATTCTAGATAAATATTAATATAAATTTATATAATTTTATAAAATCTTTTTTCTTTTAAATATATTATATTTATAAAAAGATCTAATTAATAAAAATATATTAAACTGATAAAATATTTATATTCTAAATTCAATTTCTAATAAAAATTTAATTTAATTAGAAAATATTAATAATTAATTATATAAATCTATTTTATTTCTATTTATTTTACTAATCTAATAAAAAAAAATTTATTTAAGAAAATTTATTTTAAAAGAAAAAGATAATATAATAATTCGAGAATTTTATTTAATTCAATATAATTAGATTTATTAATTTGATTTAATATTTTATAAATATATAACTTAATAATAAAAAATATCTATTTTATATTTTATTATAATATAATTATAAAGAATAAGAATAAAATATATATATAAAAATAGAAAATAAAGAATAATATAATTAATAATTTTATTTAAAGAGATTTTATTAATCAAATTAATTAAATTAAATCTTTTTATAATTAATATTATATATATTAGTTAATAGATTAGAAATAAATAAATAAATATATAGTTAATAATTGAAAATATATATTAGTTAATAAAATAAAATCTTTTTTAAAATATATTAGAATATATTTTTCTAACTTATAAATTATATAATTATAAATTTCTAAATTATCAAATTAGTAATAATATTTAAAAATTAGATGATTTATAATTTATTAAAATATATAATAATAATAAATCTATTTATATTCTAATTAGTTTCTTTTACTTTTTCTAAAAATTTCAAATATTAAATATTATATTTCTTTTTTTAAAAACTTATTTATTCTTTATATTTTAGATTATTTATATATTCTCTAGTTTTATATTAATATTATATATTATTACTTTATATTATTTATTATAATAGTTTCCAATATATATATATTTAAATATTTATTTATTTTATATTAATAAAATAGTTTATAAAGAAAGAATTTATATTATAATAAACCGATTATTTATAGTTTCTTAATAAGAGATTATAGATCGGATATATTTGATATTGCAGAAAATAGTCTGATAATAACTATGATTCTCTAAAAAAATATAATAAACTATTATCCACTTTATAATATCCTCTAACCACCAGTCCACTTTCCACATCCTATTTTCTCACCCATTTCAATTCCATCTTCTCCGGGTGCAACAACTGCAACAACAATCTGAACCCAGTTTCTTCCTTTATCAATATCTTCAATCTTTGTATAGCTGCTGCTTCATCCTCTCCTTTCTTCAATGCGGGCGAAACTCGGTGGTTGCGGAACAGAGATACCAAGATGCCAACAAATTCTACCTGTGAGAATTTCTTACCAGGGCAGACTCGGGAGCCAGCCGACCACGCTATAAATGGATTTGCAGCCTTTGGGTTTGATTCTGGAGAAGGTAGAAAAGTTTCGGCTGCGAGGGTTTCTGCCAAGGGACTCCCTACCGGAAAGGGTAGAGAGCTGACCCAACGTGAAGGCTCCCATTCGAGGGAGTTGGATCCCCACTAGCCATAGTTACGTCAGTAGGCCTATCTCAACGGGTGTTATGAAACACAATCGGACAGTAAGAGACTTACATGACGAGGATGGGTATGCAAAGCCGAATAGCTGGGAATTATCATTGTTTGGGGGGGGAGGACATAGGTTTTCCCGTTCACCTCCAGAGGACGCGGTTCGGTACCGCTTGTTTTCACGAGGGCCACTGGCGTATATAGTCGTACAGTCTCATACTATTCAACAAGATTAAAAAACACCCCTTCGTTCATTATTGTAAATGACTTACCACAACGGCCAGGCAGCGTTTCAAACGGGGAAAGGTATCGACATAGGAAGATATCTTTGCATCCTGTTCACCCAGTACGCTATTTATCTCTTCCGAAATCCACTCTTGAACATCTGGTCGTGTTGCAATAAAGACGATACAAAAGGCCAGAGAATTTGCGGTTGTGTCGTGACCAGCGAAGTTGAACACAAAGATATTCCCATAGATTTCTTGTTCTGTCAAGCCGCCTTGCGAACCTTTCTCCGTCTGGGATGCCCGTACAAGGTAAGTCATGAGATTGTTTCCTCGAGGCTTGCCTTCTGCTACTGCTTGTTTCTCTTCCTCATAAACATCGGTCATGTACTTTTTGAACGTCACAGTAGCATGATGAAGCTCCTTCCAGCTTTTTGGCAGCCACTGGTAGTATTTCTCTAGATTCTTGGGACCAAGTGCGACTAGTGGAATACAATTATCGAGGATGAGCTTCAATGAAGTTTTGTAGCTTAAAGAGCCCTGCGTGGTTGACTCTTCCTCGGAGCCTTGAAACGGGTAGGATTTGCCAAAGCCAGCGCCAGACATTACATGTAGCGAGAATGTTCGGGTATCATCGGCGACAGTATTGATTGAGTCCTTGGATGTCCAATACTCAAGCATACCACTTGCTTGCCGGATACTTTCTGACCATACCAGCTCATTGTTGTGCTCGTTGAAGCAGACTGCTGTTATTTTGCGATGTCGTTGCCACTGTTGTCCTTCTGTGGTTCCTAAATTGGGTCCGAAGACATTGAGCATTTCCAGCATCTCTGTAGGTCTAGTGAACTCAGCCTTTCGAGAGAAAATATCTGCTAGAGTTTCTGCATTGCAAAGCTGTAGCCAATTCTTGCCAGGTGTAACTAAGATAAATGCATCACCAAGCTCTTGGTGAGCCTTGTAACGATCATGAATCTCCCATCCCCGGTAATTAAAGCGAGTAAAGTTCTGGAATCCAAATGGAAGACGTCTGAAGAATGGTAGGACTTTTGTATCGATGCTCATCCACAATGGATTTCCTGAATCGATAGGTAGAATTACAAGGGGAAGGCCGATCTTTCTGGCCTTGTTGTAGTTCACTGCGAGGCTGTACAGTACATACAGTATCCATCCTGATAGAGGAAAGACGACAGCAAGCAAGAACGGAGGAATCGGAATCATAGCGAATGGAATTTGGTGAATTGCTGTAGAAAGAAAGTAAAAAGAATCTTTAGGATGAGGACGATGGGCAGGCAAGTGTGGTGCGGCGTACTGCGTGGTGTTTAGCTGATTTTCCCAAGTGTGGTAAATGAGAGGAGATTGTGACCCTAGTCAATGTCAGCCAATTGGGAAAGAGGCAAACGAGGCAAAGTGCAGAGATAGTGGGGTGATACGGCGCTGCAAAGCAACGCTTATGGAACTACTACAACGCTGTCGTTACTCCGGGAAAAGCCCAGTTCGAAAAACAAATTACGCACATATGACCGAGCTGACTGGGATCTACAGGAGTTTCGCCAGGCTTAGTAGCCCCCATAATCGGCATGGTATTGACCCGTAATTGTAGCAGGGGTCTATCTATATATGTGATATGTGTTGAAGAGGCGCATGCGGCAGTGGGTAGCCCCTTATTTCGTGGGGCTTAGCGCTTCAAGGTTCACAATAAAATATCTTTGATTGCCTTCCGTATTCAGTATTTTCATCATACATGTGTGAAGATGCATTTCTCAACGAATTCTTGCATAAATTTGCCCCTGCAATTGAAAGTTGACAATGAAAATCGACAAAGAGCGGAATTCCGGTCTATCGGGGACTATTTGATACTTCTTCTATTCTTCTGCCTAGTCATCAAGACAATCTTCAAGCAACCGGAGAACTATTGGCAGGACTGTGAGTAATTTGTGGCATCGTTCTCAAATTTAAGTACTAATTTCAAAATTTAGGTGCAGCGTTCTGTACTATGGTACGTCTTGTGGGATGTTGACGATAAGCCGAGCTCACACAGGATCAGACGACTATATGGTACTTTCGACGACCGATCACTTATATAGTTTTGTAGCTTCTACATAGCTTGGCTCGTAGAATTAAGAGCCGGTTGGGATGCTTTGGGTACGTGAGGACGACGGCAGTGTGATTGTGTATTTGGAAACGCAAGGATTGTACTGGATCAATAAATTTGCAGGTTGAAAACATTGGGATAGAAAGGAAGTGTGCAAATTTTAATAATACATGAGTTTAGAAAACATTTTACAATACATGACATTTGCCGTGCTTCTACAGTCCACTCATGCCCCCTCGGTTTTCTCGGTTCCTGGAACATCATTGGAGGCCACTACCCCCAAACCATTAAGTTGAAGTTTGGCCTCGCGCCTTTCCTCCGCGACTTTTTTGATGTTAAGCCATTGCATTCCGCACGCAAAAGGGAGCGCTACGCATGCTGTGGCAAGCGCATAATACATCGTGTCCTGGATGGCATCTGCGTATGCGTCGCGCAGTGCGACGAGAACCGTAGAGGACGACCGGGCGAGAGATTGAAGTCCAGTAGCCCCGACCTCGATAACATCCGCAGGACTTACGGCAGAGGTGTGTGTGGGCACGCTCGTTTTAAGCTTGGTGAGAAACAAATTCTGCGCGATGGAGACGGAGATGGCACTGAGTTTAGGTTAGACCATATACTTGTATGGAGAGGACATTCTTACGCTCCGATTTGATATACAAAGACAGCGATAGCTAGCAAATTTTAGCAATGCTAAAAGCAAGATAGACAATTACCCTCCACTTACCATTACCAGTGGGGACATCTTCCTCGCTATATAATGGTCAACGATCAATGCACATTTTACTAAGATACACTTCAATAAATACCTCAAGACAACCTGTAAGGCCGTATATGGCAGCTGCTGCGCAATGCCGGTGCCCAAGCCGTTGATCACCATATATGCACTCCATCGAACCGTAGGTGTACGAGCGTCAATTGTCGTAAGCAAACCCGCCCCGACCATTGCAACGATTGTTCCGGCTATCATATAAGGGACCTAAAAGCTGTCAACCAACGTGCAATACCAACAGAACCTGGCCTACTGTACATAGTAGCCCCATTTCGTTACAATAGCTCCGGTAATCATCAGACCAATTATTTGCGGAAGAACTAATGCGATGAAGCGAGCTCCGCTGTCAACGGCATCCACACCCTGTATGGATTGAAAATAGATTGGGAGATAGTAAGCATACTGGAAGGTGTCAGTATTTCCATCAAAATAATATCATTTGCTCTCAACTCACGACAAAACTCATCATACCAAATAGCATAAGAAAGAGGCTACCCATGTAGATTGAACGGTGCCGGATAATTCTAACAGGAATTGTAGCATATTCTCCTAGCTTCCATTGCAAGGTAGCAAAAGACACGGCGAGCAATACAAACCCAATGAGAAGTCCGATGATCTTGCCACTGTTCCATGGCATCGTCTGTCCGCCCCATTGTAAGGCTAGCAAGAGGCAATATATTGCCCCTAAAAAGATAATGATCCCTGGAATATCCATACGCTTCAGCTTCAAAGACAGCGGTAGGGCTCTGTTGGAGTCTTTCGTATTTCCAAGATGAAAGAAGATCCAAATCACAAAGATGACGACAGCACCAAGCGGTAAATTACTACTTTTTGTTAGCTCTTGTGCAAGACGAACAGTTGAGAGAATGAGAGCCTTACATCCAGAAACACCATCTCCAATTCACCTTGTCGGTAAATGCACCACCAAGGACGGGCCCAACACAAACACTGACTGCGAAAGCGCTGATGACTATGCCCTGATACAACGGTCTTTTTTCTAACTCTACCGCGTAATTTATGATCGTCAAGCTACCTTGATGTATACCAGCAGCCCCAAATCCAAGTAATGAGCGGCCGCCTATGAGGACGTTCGAAGACGGAGCGACGGCGCAGAGGATTGATCCCACTATCTTGAGTTAGGCAGTTATGGGAATAGTGGAATTTATGATTACCTTCGAAGAGAGCTATGGATCCCATGTACACCAATTTGGGATCGAAGTACTTGAAAAGATTTCCGAAGAAGGGCTGAAAGGCAGTGACAGTCAAGAGATACGCAGAGCCATACCATGCAACATCATCCAAAGAGTGGAAGTCCGAAGTGATTCTTGGTATGGCAACGCCTATAATGTTCATATCTAGTGCCAGGAGAAAAACCCCCAAGCATAAAGACCCTATGACAATTGCAAGCCGCCAGGAGCGGAGAAACGGGGCTGTAGTGTCAGAACTCGAGACTTCTACAGCGTTCACGTCGTTCTCGACCTTCGGAGTAGCGGCGCCGACCGTGTGGGGAATTTCTTGATCTGGAATGGCCATAATAACGATTGATGAAGTTCAAATATCAACAACTTTCCGTGTACTAGAACTTGAAGAAGTCTGCTGGTAAGGGCCTGCGTGATTGTTTGTGTTTCTTTACCCGAGTTGAAAACTTGCTTGGGGAACTTCCAAATCATCTCTACTCGGTGAGCTACCCAAAAAGCTCTACTCGGTAAATTTCCAGCAGGCTTTGCAGGGGTTACTTTTTTAAACGGATTGCATGGGATCACAGCAGATGGATATGCTGACATATATTGCCAAGCACATTAATGCGCTGCGAGTCGCCACGGAACATAACACATAAGCCAATAGAACGCGCATGATACAGTAAAATTAATTCAATATGTACCAACTGATTGCAGGGGATTGACGGTTGAAGAAACATAATGGGGGATAAGTGAAGTAAGAATCCTTGTAAAATTTACGCCCATAGCGCTGTCAAAAGTCTCTCAGTTCATCAAGTGCTTCTACCAATGGTAGATCAGGAACAGGCTTCTTGATTCGCACCACCATCTGATCTGTCCGTCCGAATGCTACTGTACAGTACGAGCGGCCCCCACCCCTCAACCCATCACCCACACCAACTCCTCGCAACGCCTAACAGGCATTAGAAGCAAACAGTGATTCACGACCTTGCTAGTTTTACCAAGTGTGTAGAAGATGTATTTTGATATTTTGGGATAGGTGGGGGGCTCCCGCAGCCCATCATCTGAACGGCCGCGTTGGGCTGGGATATCCGAGTTGCGCCGCAATCAAGAGGCGTGGTCCTCACGAGCCCGGCGAGGTCTTGACTGCTGAGTGCTATGTATTTGTAGGCTTCCCATGAATAGTGAATCTGTCGGTCCATGCCCACTCATGGTTATCTTTCTCGTCCTATTTATTATTACTCCAAGTATCTACCAAAGCCACACCACATCCACATCCACATCCACATCCATATTCACACTCGCATCTACATTCGCATACAATGTTTGTTTGGCTGTCGAGATCAGTTTATCAGGCTGAGCTGTCATCAGCCTTTCTCGTGGCGGCAATACTAGCCACTTGGCTCGTGCTTTGGCGTGTTTGGAGATTCACCGTGCGCCCGTACCTAAGACCCCAAGATCCTAAAGAGCTGCCTTACTGGATTCCATGTAAGCTCCCGCCCGCCCACTACCCGCGGCCCCCGCCCACAGCACAGATGTTCATGTCTCCACACTCAGCCGCTAACACAAGATAGTCTTAGGTAGATGGTACCGCTTCACCTTAACTTGTCCTATCTTACTTATAAGTGATCGTCAGGCCATGCTCTAAGTTTCTTTCAAAACTCCGACAAATTGATCGAACGCGGGTTGTATGTTCACAGCGACCCGATGCACATTAAATGCTTCCTCCTAACCAAATGGCTTTAGGGATTTCACCCGTCGTACCCATGAGCCTTTTGCACTCCAAGTTGGCTTCAACAAGTTCTATATCGTAACTGGTCCACGCGACGTTGCCGAAGTATACCGGAAGGTATCCACGCTCAACTGGGATGGACATCTCACGCAAGTTCTCACCAATTTCGGCTTCAAAGGATCAGCGTTAGATCTGGCATGGCACAAACCTATCCCGGGCGAAAAGTGTTACGTGCATAAAAATCCGGTCAATCCTAAACAACTCCCTCTTATCAAGGTCATCGAAGAAATCTATATCGCGCAGCTGCTTCCGGGGATACACATGACGGAGATGTCTTCGCAGTTCATAAAATCGCTTAAGGATTCGATTCATCCCTCAAACTTGGACTTCTGCACCTTGCAGATGAATGGCCGCAACCGCAGAGTTTCCTTGAGAAATTTGGCTCGATACACGCTAGTGGAAGCTGCGACTTTCTCCATGTTCGGACATACTCTGCATCGACTCAATCCAGACATAGTACAGAACATGCTAGATTTCAATGACCAGGCTTGGATGGTCTTCTTTGGCCTTCCGGAGATGTTTTCCTCTAAAGTGGCCAAGGCACGTCGGACTATGACAGAGACGATGAAGCAATTTGCCAATCTGCCAGAGATCGAACGAGTTGGTCAGGCTTGGGGTATTCAACAAGTTCTTAAGGCCCAAGAGACTGTGGGAATTGATATTGACAGCAGAGCATGCATGCTTCTATTGATTTTCTGGGCGTAAGCATTTACTACCACCTCACATTCTACACACGTCGAAGTTCACTAACATATTTCAGAGCCAATTCTAATGAATACAATATCACGTTTTGGCTCATTGCACATCTCGTTTCGAATTCGACCCTTCTCGAACAAGTAAAAGCTGAAATAGAAATGGGCTGGAAAGACGGTGAACTTGATATCAAACACCTCTGTGCCAATGCACCTACATTAGACGGTGCCTTCCACGAGTCGTTGCGTCTCAACGGAGGAGCAATGATGAGCCGTAAAGTTTTGGAGCCTACCATGATTGGAGATAAGTTGTTGCAAGCAGGAACTAATGTGCTCATGCCATCTCGTCAACTCCATATGAACGAGCAGGTCTGGGGTGATGATTACAAGCACTTCAACTCCAGGCGATTTATTGAGGATAAGGGCTTACTCAAACATTCTTCATATCGTCCATTCGGTGGTGGGGTAAGCTACTGTCCTGGGCGAGTCATGGCCAAAGAACAAGTCTACGCTTTCATTGCGATTCTTTTCCGTCGATTTGACGTGAAGTTGGCGCAAGGTCTAGACCAAAAGTTTCCGGTTCTTGACGAAAGTACTCCATCGCTCGGAATTACTGGCCCCGTCAAAAACATGGATGTGTTGATGGATTTGACCGAGAAATCATACTAGAGCAGCATAGCCCTATGTCAACAGAGAAGGCTCAGATGCATTAGCAGTACAATGCTAAAATTATACCATAAATTATCTTCAAAGACATGGTGCTATTCTTGGAAACCCGTCAGGAAATAATGAGAAGTAACTTTGGTTGGTCCTGTGGAGACATCCAAATCCTGAGAGCGGAGCTTTTCTCGGGTTAATCGTCGATTGATGTGTTGCCGAGCCAGATTGCGCCATGAACCAACGCAACATTTGGTGATAGGAGGGTCAAATGTGCCGTATGGATGAAGAGCGAATAAAAAGGCCAGCATGTCAGGCAGAGACAAGGATTGTCGTGGGGTGGGTTTCTGCAGGTTTTCGTGCAGTTATATTGTTCTCGCCAGTTTCGTAGTTTGGTTGTAGAAACGGCGCAGCAGCCGGCTGACCACCCTCAAATCACAAATACCAGGTATCCTGAAGGGTGCAGAGTCGAAGAGAAACTCCGCCACCAGGGCGTCTCCCGGGTAGCATATATCTTATGTATCCATAGAAAAAATGTACCACTTTGTGTTCTTTTTCATTTTTAAGCCGTGTCGAGATTCTGCACCATTCTTTTCAACTCCAAAGTCTACATCTAATTCAATCGAGCACCATGTCTGGTACTCAGAACCCCGCAGTCAGTGTTCAGCCCACGAAGGTGGGGATCTCGGTATTTCTTGTAAGTTAAAAGCCACCCACCCCACTCGGCTTTAAGTGTAGCTGACTCCGGCTTAGGGAGTTATATGGGGAGGATTTGCCATAGCAGCATTCTGCATGGTCCTCAGAACCATCGCAAGAATTCGAAATTTCAAACGACTATATTCTGACGATATCTTTGCCTTCATAGCATTAGCATGTGCGTTTACGAATGCAGTATTATGGCAGGTCTATGGTGGGGCAATGTTCGATCTTATGGATGTCTCTGCGCAGATCAAGACTCCCGGGCCAGACTTCGTGAGCAGAAGTGAGGGATATTCCAGGGCCTCAGGCATGGTCATCGTACTATTTTACACGACTTTGTGGTCTGTCAAGGGCTCTTTTTTGCTTTTCATCCGACGACTCGGTACGAATATCACAAGGCATAGGTATTTGTGGTGGCCAGTCTGCTGCTTCACCCTCGCTACATACTTCGCGTGCATTGGCACTATCCAATATGGCTGCTTATTCGTCCCTCTTCAAACTATTCAAACCAAATGCGTCACGAACTCTGCAGTCAGATTTCAGCAGACTACGTTGAAATTGAATTGCGCCTGGGACGTTCTCACGGATTTTCTGAGTCGGTCTTTCTTCTCTCCCTTGCAGAGCTCAATTAACTTACTCTAGTAATGACAATTCCTATCAGTATGGTTTGGGGAACTCAAATGAGATTAAGGAGGAAAATAACTTTCGGTGTTATCTTCTCTCTGGCCCTCATCACAGTCATTTTTGCGATTGTTCGCACGACAGAGGTCAGCTCGTTGACGCGCATGCCCGACACTTCTTGGTTATACATGTGGAGCGCGATTGAGACCACTATAGGTAGGATACAATTATTCCTTGCCATAACATATAGATAGTCTTCTAACGCGAGTATGTAGCAATCATTGTGGTATGCCTGACATCTATTCGTGGGTTATTCTTGAATCAAGAACCATCAAGTCAACCTGCACGATACATTCCACCAAGCTCCAGTGACAAGAGTACGAACAAGTTCAAGCGGGCACTCGACAGTTTGCTGTATGGCACTACTTATAGTACATATGTCCGCACAGGTCACGACGGAGAAGTAGAAAGCCAGCGTGGCACGACCTCGGCGGAGAACATCCTGCCTCTTGAAAGCGTCATGGTGAAAAACAGATATGAAGTCACTCATGAACAAGCATAAGGGCTACATACAGCGAGATGGGGCCTACCGGAAGATTACGCTACGCTCAAACATTGCACTGATGAAAAGTAGATATATAAAATGAACATCACGTTTAACATCATTTGGCCTCAAAACCGTGCCCAAAAGCACGGAAAACCTCCCCTCTAGTCTTAGCTCTGTAATGTACTCTTCTACCACCCACAATTTCCAACATGTAGCAGCACAGAAATGATAGATTTCATCACATCCCATGGAAAATCTTTTCTTCCCAGATACAAATCGCTCTAACATGAATTCCTGTATCTGGAACGCCGCAGTTGGATGATCACAACTCTCAGAATGTCCTCACCAATATCTTGCTCAAATCGTTTACAATCTTCAACCTATATTTAGAAGCAAAATTTCTTGTTATGGAGAAGCTACTGTCGCGTGTTAAGATTCAGATGCATAGCAACCCTCGGTATGCGCTGATACTGCCACTTTTAGGATTAGTTACGGTACATTAGCTCTGAAGCCGAACATCTGTTACATCCTGGCATCCGGCTTCACCACTTTTTGTACAATAATCAATGGCCCCTGCCTGTGTTTTTACCCGCTTGTGCAACGCCTTATACGTACATATGTCTCACGTAATAGTTGCTGTAAACACCCTTTACAGAAACGCACCTCGCCCAATTCTTCGTGCGAGACAGGCTAAAAAAACTTAGCGCCGTTGATCCCACCCACCGATAATGGAAAGTCATACGGTGCTATTCGGTGTAATCAGTCGCTTGCCTCTTTCAAACGTTCTTTGCTAGAAGTTACTCCGTCTTATCACCAAACATCGAACGTGCCGCACAAATACCTGAAATGCCTGCAGCTGTCTCTGCAGCTGTCATTGCAATGCGCCTCGGCTGACACGCTCATCATGGGAAATGATCTACACCATCTACTAGGCTGGGGCGCTTTCATTCACGCTACTCTCCTATATCTCACCCCAAGTTTCCCTTGGAGGACTTGGGGGCTGCCCCCACACCCTCAAACTATATACCCGGGCCTAGAGATATATGTCCGGATCCGGGTGCGCAACATATTGCATTATCTGTGCCGTGTGTTTACAGATTGAAACTTACGCAATTCGGTCGGGCTGACTCGGTCCGGCTTATATTTCCCGCTTGGGGTCTACGCGAAGTGCATAGAAGTCTTCAGGGGCTGGAGGATCCCAGAATACTGACACCAAGCCAACTTGAACAGTAGTTTCATTCATAACAACAGATACACATGAGGTGTCCCAATTTTGTAGCATAAGAATTCTAATCGTGTAGGGCACAACAGTCTTGTACAGTCTATTGTCACCATACCCGCCATACACGCACGCACGCGTCACACTCATCAGAATGCTTCAGGAAATTCTTTCGGCGCTTCAGACACGGGCAAGAACATCGATATTGTACATACTTTTCATCGCTATATCGTGTTTCATGGTGACCACTTTCTTGAAAGCCTTATCCATCTACTCCAAACGACCGGTACAAGCCCGACATGACCCAATATCTTGTACAGGCGACTGACAATCTTCAGGTAAACACCAGAATCTTTGGAGCTTCATTGGCGTGGGGCAAGTGGCTAAGTAGTATTCAATATGTTCTCCAAGCCCCCGATCTCATCCAAAAAGCCTATGATCAGGTAGTTAGCGCAGACCTTATCTCAGCTTCATCTTAAACTACTGACGACCATTCTAGTCCAAAGGAGAACCGTTTTCGGTGCCTGCGTTGAGCGAGTATCAGGTATTTGTTTCATCAGAGAAACATATACAAGAAGTGAATGAGAGCTCGCAGGACCAGTTATCTTTACATGAGGCCATGGAAGATGTAAGAGCCATATTGAATTCCTCTTGTGTTGCAAGAAACGTAACTAGTTGCAGAGAGTAAAACAACGATATACATTCTATGGTTTCGAACACGGTAGCATCGATCCCCATGACAGTGTCCCAGGAAGAGTCTTGAAATTTCTGCTTCGCACCAATATACCTGAGCTTCGACCTAAGATTCAGCAAAAGATTGAGCAGGCGTTTGACATATCGCTGTCGCAGGGTAAATCGAAAGATGGTGAGTTACCTTCATCACATCATCAGCTCTTTAAAGGCAATTACTCAGGAAAACAGGCTGGACTGAAATATCAATATTATCCTTATCCGAGACGATTGGTATGCGTATCAACTGTCTAGTCATTTCTGGAGATGCACTTGGTATGTTGTACCCATACCCAGAGCCAACAACACTACTGACATCTTTACAGCGGATAATCAGAAGTATGTGGATGCTTGCTTACGATATTCGAATGACGTGATACTTTCCATGGAGTTTTGTCGTTACATGCCATCCTTTCTTGTCCCGTAATATAACCCTATCTCTATGATCTAAAGTGCAGTTTATCTAACATTCCCGATCTCAGTTACGCATGTCCAGCAATCATGTCTTGGAGTGGCGCAATGGAAAGAATTGCAAGTCACATCAGACCTCTGGTGATTGAACGCCTCGACGCTCAGAAACATGGGAAGGCTTTGCCTGTAAGTGCACATATGCGAAACACTGTTCAGACTAACCGATGGCCAGTTGGATTGCATTACATGGGTGATCGTACGAAATATCCCTCACCTCCCTTGGCTCTAGTAATACTAACCACAAATAAAGGAATCATCCAGCACCCCTCAGCAACGCACCGTCACACGAATAGTCCAACAAATAATCGCCCTAATATTCGCCTCTGCCCACCAACTCCCTTTAGTGCGTCAAGTCACTTCCTCCATTCCCTCTGACATCTATGTAACTAACCATCGCATACAGGTCTTAGTCTTCGTAATCTACAACCTTTGTCTTCACCCCGAATACATTCCACCCCTCACAACCGAACTAGAAAACATGTTATCGCTTCCTCAGTCAGCGCACTACAAAAACACACCTCTGCTTGAAAGTTTCCTCCGCGAATCAGCGCGCATGAATCCACTTGATTCTGGTACTTCCTCCTATTCTACCTTCTCACCTCCACTAACCTAACACCTAGTATCAATTCAACGCAAAGTAATGCAGCCCTTCACTCTTTCAAACGGGACCCACATCCCCATCGGCAACACCATCTGCGTCCCACAAGCCGCACTAATGCACTCCCCCAATCTCTATACCTCTCCCTCCACCTTCAATGGCTACCGATTTGTACTGCCCGAAGATCGGGATGCTACAGAGCCGAAAATCAAATACACGGATGTCAACGCTGCGTTTCCGTTTTGGGGTGCTAGTAGAAAGGCTTGGTTAGTTTACTTTTTCTCTGCATTTTATATTTGCATTTTTTCCCTTTCCCCTTATGTCATAATAAGATTTTCACTCAGGGCTGCTAGAGTAGAGACTAATAACGATTTCCAGTCCTGGAAGATGGTACGTATCATCAGCACTCAAACAAATAATCGCACATCTCCTCCTCAACTACGAATTTATCCTTGCGCCCAATAACCCCTCATTAACGATGCGGTATACAACGATGGTAATTCCGCGCCATGGAACAAAGATACTATTGCGCAAGAAATAATAGATATTGTTGGTATTCCCGTGGGGATAATGATTCTCATAATCTTTGATATATTTCTGATGCAGATATTTCTGGACAGGGAAGTTTTTACCAAGTATAGAATTATCTAATCTTTATTAGTATTGGTTTCAGTATTTCTTATATTTTTACTTTGTGTTATTAGATATTAACACTTTAAAAATAAATATATATTATTAAGAAAATTATTAGATAAGAGAAAAGTTAAAAATATAAAAATAATTAGAGATTTAATATAATCACCGAAATCAAGTTTTTAGATATAAAATTCTTTTAATTATAATATATTATATCAATATACTTTATATTATAAATCTCTAATAATATTATTACTTTATATAAATAGAATAAATAGAAATATAGTTATTTATTAATTGCTTTTTAAAATAAATTTTTTAAGAAAAAAGAAATAGTTTTTTATTATAAATATTTATTTTCTAAATTATATAGAAATAATCAAAATCTCGAATATTATTAGTTATAATAACTAATAATATTATTAGGAGATTTATTATTAATAATAATTATATAGAGAATCGAATATTATTTATAATAATAAATAAATGAAGAGTAATATTATTAAATATAAAGTTCTATATCTTAAAGAAAATTATCTAATTATATAAATCTTTATTCTTTATTATCTTAATTATACTAATTATTCTAATTAACTAGATTAATTAAAATAGTTAGAATAATTATATTATATATTCTAATAATTAAAAGTTTTATTAAAAATATTATTCTTTCTTTAGATATCTTTATAATAATAGATATTATTTCTTTAGAATACTTTTTATTTTAGAGATATTTATATTATAAAGTACTTTATATTTATATATATTTATATTATTATAAATATATATATTATATTATCTAGATATAATAAATTAATCTTCTGAATATAAATAATTATCTTCTAAATCTAAAGTTTTTAATTTATATATAATTATAAATATAATATTTTTAAAAAATATTTCTATTATTAACTTTATAATATAAATATTTAAAATTAATTTGAATAAATTATAAAAGATTATAATAACGATTAAATTTATTTTATAATAATAATAATATTAATAATAAATTTCAATTATATTTTTTTATTATCTAATAATTTGAAGTTATTTATTTCTTTTAAAATATTTTCGATAATATTTATAATTTTATTTAAATTATCTTTATCTAATTGAAATTAGTTACTTTCTATTTTCTTTTCAATAAAACTTTAAAATATTATTATAAAATATATAAACTTTATTATAATTAGAATATCTATTTTTATTATAATAACTTTATTTTTTTTTAAATTTTATTTTCTTTATTATATTATATAAAAAATTTATTAATAATTATTTTTATAAATAATTTTTTAATAATAAAGTTTTTAAAAATTAAATAATTTTAATAATTATCTAAATAAACTTTATATTGAAAATTTAAATTTATAAATTAATAATTAAAGTTTTATTAAATTTGAATATTCAATATATTTATTTTATAATATTAATATTATTATTAAATAATATAAAGAAAAGAATATTATTATAAATATAATAAATCTTCAATAATAAAATAGATTTAACTTTAAAATTAATAATTAAAGAATTAAAAGAATTATAAAATTCAAAAAGTTTAAATATAAAAAGTTAATTATATATAGAATATATAATATATTAATATTATAATAATTTAAATAAAAAGTTTAATTAAATAAATTTTAAATAAAGAATTAACTTTAGATTATAATTATAAATTTTATTATATTATTCTTTTTTCTAAATAAATTTATTTTCGAATAGTATTATCTTAATTAAAAGTTAATAATTAATATTAATTTAAATAAATATAAAGTAAAGAATATTTTAAAGAAATAAATTAAAGAATAAATATTTTTAAATTAATATTATTAAATAATGATTATTAATATAATTATAATTCTTTTCTTTATTTTGAAATAATTATAATTATTTAAATGGAAAAGTAAATAAATTAGAAAATATTGGATTTTTTAAATAAAAATTATATTATTTTCAAATTAGATATTTTATATTAAATTAGATTAATATTATAATTAAATTAGAAAATATAATATTTCAGAGATTTATAATATTTTCTATAAATAAATATTTTATTAATTTTATATTTATTGATATTTATAATATTAAATAATAATAATAGTTTATTATATTAATTAAATAATAAGTTATTAACAACTTTATATAATTTATTTATTAAAAATATATTATAAATATATATTATATTAAATAACTATAAATAAAATAAATAATATATTTTCTTAAATATTTTAAAATATTTATTTATAAAATAATTAGACTTTCTTAATAATTATTATATTAAAAGATATTATATATTTAATTATATATAATTATTTATATTCAAATTAATAAATATTTAATATATATTAATTATTTTAAATATATAATTTTTTATTCTTTATATAATAAAATATATATATTTAAATATTTTATAATTATAATAAATATAAATATAAATATTATTTATATTAAGATTATTAATTATAGAGTAGTTTATTTACTTATTTTATAAAACTTTAAAAATTTATTTATAAAATATTTCAAAAGATAGAAAATCTCTAAATAATAAATATAGAAATATTAACTAAATATAATTTATTATAAAAAGATATTCCAATTAATTATCTTAATAATAATTAATAAAATATCTTAAATATTTTTATAAATATTAATTATAAATCTCTATTTAATTATCTATTTATAAATAATTTATAATAAAGAATTTAATATTTATATTTAGAATATTATTAGATTCTTTTTAGAAAAAGAAGATAAATTAAAAATTATAATTTAATAATATAATAATTAATAAATTATAATATTGATAAATATATATTAAAAAATTATAATATTGATAAATATATATTGATAATTTTATAATAAAGAATAATAATAATTTGTTTATTTAAATAATTAATAATAATTAATATTTTATCAAATTTATATTTATCTTTATTAAAATTATAATAATTTATAATAATATATTTCTAAATGTATATAGAAATTAATAAGAGATAAAATAAATTAAATATTTTATTTTTAAATATTGAATTATAATATTATATCGAGGTTTAATTAATATTATATAAATATAATATTATATATTGAGATTTATAAATAAAAGATTGAATAATAAAAAAGTTCCAAATAATTATAATTAAATAATGAAATTATTATTTAAATTTAAATATAAAACTTTATATATTAAAGAAATATTATTTATTTATATCGATCTTTATATTTTATTAGAAAAATTAATAAACTTTTTTATTAGTTTATTAAAAAATAAAAAAATATTTTATATAGAAAACTTAATTTAGTTAATAATTAATATAATTTTGAAAAATTATAAATTTTTCACTTTTCAATTTATTTATAAAATATATATTATAGAAACTAATTAATTAATATAAATTATAAAAATTATTAATTTAAATTAAAATTTCTTTATAATTATAAATTTATTTAATAAATAATTTATAAATTTGAACTTTAGAAATTAATAATCTTTTTATATAAATCTTTAATATTAATAATTCTAGAACTTTATTATTTAAACATTATTTTATATTTTAAATTATTTTTATAAAAATTATTAATTTATAAAAGAAATTAAGAACATTAATTTGAGAAAATTAGATAATTATTACTTTATTATATAATAATCTAATATTATTTTTATTTAATTTCTTTTTATTTATTTATTATAATATATAATAATTATAAATCTAATATAATATATAATTCTTTTATATAACTTTCTATTAATTTATTTAATAATTATCTTTATTTTATTATTATTTTATTTATTATATTATTTTTATTATTATTATTAATCTTTATAAATATATTAAATTTTAATATAATTAGTAATATTAATTTTATTATTTATATTTAATAGTTTATATAATATTTAGAATTCAAATAATAATATTTAGTTAAAAATATTTAATATTTTATTAATTTTAAATGTATTTTTGATTTTATATATCTCAAAATAATTAATATAAATTAAAATAATATTTTTAATTAATTTATTACTTTTATATTATCTTTATTTATCTTCGATAAATTTAAAATATAATATAATATTAAATTTTATATAAATTATTATATCGATTTTAATAATTTCAAATTTATAATAATATTTAATATTTAAATAATTAATATTAAAAATATAAATGAAAATAATATCTTTAATTCTTTTAATTTAAATAATTAATAATCTTTATAAATAACTTTATATATTTAGAAATTAAAATATTTATATTATTAATTATTAATAATATTAAAGATATCTTTAAATTTTTTAAAAGAAAATATAAAGATTATAAAGTTAAATAAAAAATAATATATAAAATATATAAAGAGATTTATATATAGATCTTATTAATAATTAATATAGTTTATTTTATTAATTTTTTTTAATAAATATTAATAATTAGTAAAATTAGTTTATATAATATAATTTTTTTTTTAAATAATATTTTATATTTATAAATTTATTTATTATATTCGGTCTTTAATATAAATATAAAGATATATTTTAATAAATATAATAAAGTTATATTATATTTTTAATTTAATTTAAAAAATAAATTATTATTTATATTAAAATTAAAAGTTATAAATTTCTCGAGATTTAAAAAATTTTAATAATTATTATTTTCTTCGAAATAATTAAGAAAAATATTTATTTTATTTAGATTGAAAATTAATTAATTAAAATAAAAACAAATTAACAATTTAGTTTATTATATAAAATTCTTAATAACTATATTAATATTATTAATAACTTTATTAAAATAAAATTTTATAATATTAAAAATAAAGATATATATATAATTAATATATTTATAAATAATAATATATTTATAAAAATAATGTTTAATAATTAATAATTATCAAAACTATTTATTAAAGATAATTAAAATTAATAAAATAAAAATAATAAAAATAAATTATTTTATCTTTATTATTTTATTATTTAATTCGAAGAAATTAAAAATTAATATAATTAGAAATTAGAAAATTATATCAATTTAAATAATTTATTATATAATAAACTTTTAAAGAATATCTTTATAAATATCGAGATTAAATAAATAAAAGAATAAATTAATAATTTAAAATAAAAAGATTTAAGAAAATTATTTATTAATAAAGAAATCAAATTAATAAATAAATAAACTTTTATAAATATTTAATTATCTTTTTTTAATAAAGTTATTAATATAATTATTTTATTTATTTTTATATAGATTAATAATTTTAATATATTCTTTATTTTAATTATTATCAAAAAATATTATTTTGTAAATTCAATTCTTTTTAATATTTATAATATAATATATTTAGTTAATAATATTTCACTTCTTAATAATAATAAAATTATAAATATTAATAATAATAATATTATTAAATATAATATTTCGTTATTCTAAATTATTAAATATAATATTTATATAATTAAGAAAATTCTTAATAAAATAAATAATTTAAAAATTGAAAACTTTATATTAATTAATATAATAATTATTTTTAGATTTTATATAAATATTATCTTTAAATTATATTTATAGAAATCAAATTTATAAATCTATAATTTTAATAATATATTAAGATATAATTTAATAAAGAAAAATATAATTATTATTATTTTTCTTTATATATATAATCTAGTTTTTTTAAAATTTAAAAAAGTTTCTTTTTATTTTATTATTATATATTTTATTATTATAAATTCTAAAATCAGAAAATATTATAATTAATTTTAAAACTTTATATTAATATAATTGGATTTAGTTTAAATATAATATAATTATATAAAATATCTTAATAAAATTATTTTAAAGAAATTAATAGATAATTTAATGAATTTTATAAAAATAATTTAGAATTAATTTCTTATTTAAAATTTATTTAATTAAACTTTCTATTTAAATTATTATAATATTAATATATTATATACTTTATATATAATCAATTTTCTATATTTAAACTTTTTAAATTTTAAAATTCTTTTTATTTTTTAATTATTAATTCTAAAATTAAATCTACTTTATTATTAAAGATTTATTATATTATTAATAATTTATAACTTTATTAATTATATTAATAATTATCTAAATAATATTAATTATTTATCTTTTTTTACTTTTGATTATTTTAATATTAAATAATAAAAAAAGATTTATTTTAAAAGATTCTCAATATATACTAATTATTAATAACTTTTATAATATATTTTCTATTTAATAATAATAATAATAATAATAATAAATAAAATACTTTGTAAATATTTAATTAATATCTATTTTATTATTAATAATATTCTATCTTCTAGATAATATATTAATATTTATAAAGAAATTAAGATAGATAATAATAATAATAATAAAGATTAAAATAGAATTTTTTTTTAATAAGAAATATGAAATTTAATATTTAATATTATTATTCTCTAAATTATTAATAAAAATATTAATAATCAAATAAATATAAATATATTAATATTAGAAAAGTAAAATATTTTCTTTATAAAATAATTATAAGAACTCTCTAAAAAAATCAATAAATTAAAAAATATTTAATTATTAATTAAATAAACTATATTAATATTTTTAATAAAAGAATATATATATTTTTCTCAAAATACTTTATATATAATAAATATATATAAAATATAATAATAATTTTATATATAAATTTATAATTTATTTATATTAATTAATTTAGTTTTTTATTATTTTAAAGTTATAAATTTATATAATAAATTAAATAATAATATAAATATTAAATCGAGTTTATAAAAAGTATTTATATTAAAATAACTTGAAATTTATCAATATATATTATTAATTAAAAATTTCTAATAATAATATATTTTAGAATTTAGAATTAAAATTAAAATAATATAATATAAATAAAATAAATATTAGAAATTAGAAATTAATTTTATAAATAAAATAATAAAGAAAAATAAAAGTTCTAATAATTTTTAAATAAATTTAATAAAAACTTTTTTATCTAATTTTTTAAATATTTTGATAAAGAATTATCTATTATATAAATATTTAGTTTTTATAAAAAATATTATTATAATTAATTTAATTCTCTTTATAAAATTTCTATATAAATATTATTATTAAATAATATTTATATAGTTTACAAAATAAATATTAATATAATCTTTAAATTATATTATAATTTAATTATATAATTAAAATTAATTAATAAATTATAATTAAAAGATATCTTTAAAATATATAATATAAATCTCTAATTTAATAATATATAAAGATATAAATTAAAATAAATCTTTTAAAAGAAATTTCTAATATTTATTATAAAATATAATAATAAGTTTTATAATTTTTATTATTTATTCTAATTATAAAGTTAAGATAATATATTCTAAATATATAAAATATCTTTAAAAAAGTATAAATTATTATCAAAATTAATTAGAATTTAGAATTAAAATAGAAATTAAAATTTTGAATTTTAATATTTAAATTTTTTAATATTTTCAAAATTCATTTTTAATTAATTTATAAATAATATTTTAGATTGGTAATAATAGAATAATTTATCAAAATTATTTAAATTATATTTATTATAATTATTTCTTATTTATCAATTCTAATATTAATATTATTTCTATTTAATTATATTATAATCGGGTTTTTTTATATAATAAAATTAAAATATAATTTATTTAGAACTTAATTCCGATTAAATTAAATTTATAGGAAATTAGTTTTGATTAAAGTAAATATATATATATTTTTATAAAGATTATTATATAATAGAGATTCTTTTTAACTAATTATAAATTAATTAAATTATCTATTTTCCAAATTATATAATAACTTTCTTTTTAAAAATTCGATTTTTAAATTTGCTCTAATTTATATATCTTTATTATAAAATGAAATTATATTTAAAAGTTATATATAATTTTAGAAAATCTTTATATTATAATTATAACTCTTTTTAATATTAATCTTTTTATTCTTCTAAAAATATTATTTCTTTTTAGATTTCTAAAATAATTAGAATTTTTAATTTTATTTCTTTAATATTATATTATAATATTATTTTTTTTATATAATGAAAATAAAATATAATCTATTTAGAAATATAAATAATATTATAATATAATATTATTTTAAAATTAGATTTTTTCTTATATATTATAAATTAGATAATTATATAATTAATATATTTCGAATTCTCAAATTAAAATAAATATTATAATATAGATTATATATAATTTATTTTAGAATTGAAAATTGATAAATTTTGATAAAATTCTATATTAAAGAATAAAATATTATTAATATAAATTATATATATTAAATTCAT
This sequence comes from Rutstroemia sp. NJR-2017a BBW, assembly GCA_002946425.1. Taxonomy (NCBI): domain Eukaryota; kingdom Fungi; phylum Ascomycota; class Leotiomycetes; order Helotiales; family Rutstroemiaceae; genus Rutstroemia; species Rutstroemia sp. NJR-2017a BBW. Next base: position 35,919 of record NJPT01000097.1, read on the forward strand.
TTATATAAAAATAAATTTCTTTATTAAATTAATCTTTATTATTATTATTATTATATTTTCATTATTATATATTTCAAAATTATTTATTATTTATTATTTATTATCTATTAATTAATTATTATTATAATTTAAATTATTTTTTAAATATTGAATTATTTGATTATTATAAATTTTATATTCAATATAATTATTTATATTTTATATTAATTTATTATTATTCTAAATATTATTATTCGATATTTATAAAATCAATATTAAATTAATTATAGAAAATATAAATAAAGAAAAGAATATATTATTAAGTTTTTATTTATATATAATTATATATTTATTAAATTGTTTTAAGAAAATTCAACTTTATAATTTATTATTTTAATAATAAATAGATTTCAATATTATAAATATATATTTAAAAGTTAGAATTATAAAATTATAAAAATATATAGAAAAACAAAAATATAAAAAGAAATGAAAAAATATATATATAATTAAATTAGAGTTATTTATATTAGAATTAGAATTAATATAATAATTAGAATTAAAATTATTAAATAATAAAGATTTTTAAAATAAAAATAAATATTAAAATTAATAAATATATAAAAATAAATATTTAATATATTAAAAATTAATAAAGATATATCTATTATATTTAATAGAAATTAAATAATAATTATTATAAAAAGATAATATAATAATACTCTTTTTTTTTATAAATATATTGATTTAGATAATTATTAATAAATTTAAATATATAAATACAAAATATAATAGAAGAAAAAATCTAAGAAATTTATTTAAAATCTAAATAAATATTTTATATTAATATAATATATATTAGAATAATATTAAATTAAAAGGAAAATAATATTATATTTATAATTATATATAAATTAAAAGGAAAATAATATTATATTTATAATTATATATAAATTAAAAATTCTAGATTTAGAAAGTAATTATTTATATTTAAAAAATTAATTTGTTATATCTAAATAATATAATATATATATTTATAATAATATAAAAATATATAAATAAAAGATATTTTATAATATAAATATTTTTAAAATAGAAAATATTTTAAAAAAATAATATTTATTAATATAAAGATATTTAAAAAAAGAATAATATCTTTAATAAAATTTTTAATTATTAAAATATATAATATAATTATCTTAATTATATTAATTAAATTAACTAGTTAAAATAATTAAAATAATTAAAATAAGAAAAAATAAAAATCTATATAATTAAATAGTTTTTTTTAATATATAAAATTTTATATTATTATATTATAAATACTTTATAATCAAAATATAAAATTAAGAATTTGAAATAATAAAATTAATTACTTCCTTTCTAATTATTAATCTATTAATTACTTTTTATAAATAATTTAGAAAGTTAAACTTTCTATAATCAAATTATAAAGTGAAGTTTTATAAATTAAAAAATTTATTTTTAAAATCTAATTTCTAGATAAATTAAAAATAAAATTAATAAATATTTCCAATCTATATATTATATATTTTATAATTTACTTTTATAATATATTCTCTAAATTAATTTATCAATCTACTTTCTTTATAAAAATAAATAATATATTTAGTTAAAGTTATTTATAATAAATATAAAATATTTACTTTATATAATAAGATTTATTTATTTTAAATAATATATATATTTATAAAATATTATTATATATACTTTTAGAACTTTAATTAGATTATTTATTTATAATTATATTTATATTATTTATTAATTATAAAGATAAAGAGTTTATAATTTTAATTATTTCGAAATAATAATTTTATTAATATTAATAAAAGAAAGTTTATTTATTTTGATAATTATTATAATATAATTAGTTAGTAAATTATTCAAATAAATATTTATTAATATAATTATATATATATTATTAATTATAATTATTATTATTAATAAAGTTATTTATTTTATTTATTTTATTTAATAGAAAAAAGTAATTAATAATATATTTATTATTATAAATATAAATAAAACTTTTCTTTATTTAAATTTCTTCTTCTTTTTTTCTTTTTTTTTATATATTATCTTCTTTATTATTATTATTATTACTATATATCTATTTTATTTATTAGTTTTATTATTTTCACTTTTACTTTTTTATTATACTTTTTAATTAATTTGCGAAATATTAATAAATTAAATAAAAAAAGTTTAATAAAAAGAGATTTTATATATAATAAATATTAAAAAAATTTATTTATTATAATATTAATTTATCTTTAAATAATAATTAGTTTAAAATAAGTTTTCTTAATTATTTTTATAAATTTAATTTAATATTTCTGAAATTAATTAATTATCTTTCTTTTAAAATAATAATTTGGATAATTTAAATAATATTAATTATAATATTATAAATAAGAAATTAATTATTTCTTTTATAATTTCGAAAACTTTAATAAAGGAAGATTTATTAAATAATTCTTTAATAAATATCTTTTTATAATTATTTTTTAATTTCGTATTTTTGATTTTCACTTTTACTAATTAATTATTATAATAAGATATTACTATATACTTTATTAATAGTTTGTTATTAAATATAGATAAAAAAGATAATTTTAATTTTAAATCTAGTTTTTAAAATAATCTAAATAGAATAATTTTATAAAGAGAAAGTTCTAAATATATTAATAAAGATAGAATTTAAATAAATTCGAGTTATAATAATTTTATTATTTTATATCTTTATTATTATATTTTTATTATTAGAATTAAGAAAGATTAATTATCTAAAATAAGTTTAAATAAATTTATTAATAATAATAAAATTGATGATAAAGATAATTTTAAAGATAATAATATTTTATTAATTACTTTTTTTTAATATTCTGATTATAAAATTATTTATAAAACTAGTTATAAAATAATTTATAAAGTAATTTATATTAAGAATAATAAATTTATATATTTTTATTAGAAATATATCTATTTTATTATAAATAACTTTTATTTTAATTATAAATTCTATAATATAAATATAATAAATATTTGAAATTAATATTATTATTAATATAAAATTTAGTTTTATTATTCTCTTTATTTAGTTCTTTAAAGAATTATTAGAGAATATTTATTTATTAAATCTTTATTTAATAAAATAATAAGATTAAATTCTATTTCTAATTTATTTAGTTAATTAATATATTATTTAGATTATAAAAAAGTATTATATAATAATTCGGATAATAATAAAATATTTTTATAATAATAAAGATAATATTATAAAATATATTAAAATTAATAAAAATAATATAAATAAAATAAATATAAAGAATTAGAAAAAGAATTATATAATAATTATTTATTTTCAAAAGATATTATTAAAAGTAATAGATAAACTTACTTTATTTATTTATAAATAATAATTATTTTCAAAGTAATTAGTTAAATTAATTATTTATTTTCGCTTTCTAAAGATAATATTGATATTTTAATATATAACTTAATAAAATTTAATAAATACTTTCTCTTTTAATTTTTTAACTAGTTATTAATCTGATTATTTAATATTTTCAATCTTATTATAAATATTTTATAAATTTAATAAAGTTCGGAAATATTCAAAACTTTATTTAGTAAGATTTTTAATTAATTTATTAACTAATATATTATTAATAAAAAGATAAATAATATCAAAACTTTTCTTTTTATATTTTTCTTTTAATTATATATTCTAAATATTAATATATTGGAACTTTATTGAAATTTATTTATTTATATTAATAACTAATTAGATTATTTATATATTATTATAATAAATTATAACTAGTTTATTAATTAATAATTTAATCTTTTTAAATAATTTTATTATAATTATTATTTTTTTAATAATTTATTCGATTCTAAATAATTTAATTTCGATTATTAAGATTATAATTATATTCTATTTATTTATTTTTCAAAAGATTAATTTACCGAATAAATTTATAATATATTTTTAAAATAATCTTTTATTTATTTAATTATTTATAAATAATATATTAGATATAATAAAAAGTTAAATAATATAATTAATATTATATTTAATTATAAAGAAATATATTCTTTATAAATATTAGATATAATAATTAATAATATTAATATAATCTTAACTTGAATTAATAAGAAAATAATTAAATTATAATATTATAAAGAAAATATTTATATAAAGAGTTATTATTATATAAAGAATTAAATCAATTTTTTTTAAAACCTTTTAATTTTGAATAGATAAATTATATTAATATTCTTTTTGAATTTAATTATTAATAATAATATAAATATATATTATCTATCAATCTAATTAAATTTATATATAATTTTCTCAATATAAATATTATATATTAATTATAACTTTCTTTATAATCTATTTTTGATAATTCGAATTTCTAGAAACTATATTATATTTCTAAATTCTTTAAATTTATATATTATTTTGATTTTATTAATAAATATTTTTATAATTTATTTATCTTTTTTATAATAAACTATTTAGAAATTATTAATAAAGAAAAAAATAAAGATCTTTTTATTATTATATATATAAATATATAGTTCTTTTTTATAAATAATAGTTTCTAATATAATTAAAATAATAATAAAATTTTTAAATTATATTATAAATGAATTCTATAAATTATATAATATATAATTAATAATAATATATATATCCGGATTTTGATATTTATTAGATAATTAATATTATATTAGTTCTTTATTTAGATTATATAATATATTTATAAATATATTAATAATATTAAATTATTTACTTTCTAGATTAAATTTAATTATTATAATTATAATAATTTTGAATAAATATATAATCAGAATAGTAATATATATAAATTCAATTATATTTTTAATTTATAAATCTTTTCTAATTATTAATTAAGATTAATATCTAATTATATATTCTTTTTAATTTGTTTTATAATTAAATATTTATTCTAAAAGAATTAGTTTGATTATTATCAAATTAAATAAAACTTTCTATTATATATTATATAAAGTAAATATTTTGATTTTATAATTATAATCTTCTTTAAATTAGAAACTAAAAAGATAATTTAATAAATAATAATAATATTTAGATAATTTAATAATATTATTCTAATAAATTTATAATAATAATTATAATTCTATTTTTATAATCTTGGGTTTTTAAATAATTATTATTATAATAATATTATATAAAGTTATATATCTATTTTATTCTTTATTTTTATCTATCTTATATTAATTAAATTATAAAATAAAGTAGAAATTATCAAATATATTGATATTATAATTCTCAGAATATTAAGAAATCAAAGTTCTAATAAATATATAGATATATTATCTTTTATATTTATATTTAAAATATTAATATTATTTATTTCGATATTATCTAGATAATTAAGTTTTGTTAAATTAAATAGAATTTCGATCTAAAATAACTTTTCAATAAAATATAATTATTATTAATCAAGATTATTTCGATATTTATTTATATAAATTATTTAGAAAAGAGTTTAGAATTCTTTTAACTAGATTCGAAGATTTATTTTTTATAATAAAAATGATTTTTTCCTCGATTTATAATAAAGTAATTTCTTATAATTAATTAAACTTTTATTATAATAATCTATTTTATATATTATTATTATTATAATTAGATAATATAGATATTTTATTATAAAATCGATTATTTAATATATAATTACTATATAATTATTATATTTAATATTTAAATAAAAATCCTTTAATATTAAATAAAGGATATTATTATATAATAATAATAATTATAATAATTCCAAAGTAGATAATAATAACTTTATAATTTAACTTTTTATTTTCATAATTATTTCCAAATTCTTTAATTTTATAAATATAAAATTAGAAATTTATTTATAGAAAATCAATTAATTATTATTTTATTATTTATATATTTAACTCTTTACTAATATAAAATATTTATATAGTTAATAAAGATTTTATTTAGTTTTAATTAATAGATTTTTTATCTAAATTATTTATATATACTTTATATAGAATATTAATAATAATAATAAATTCAAAATCTATAATATTATTAATTTTTTCCAAATCAATATTATCTTTATGAAATTATTTATAATTAATTCTATTTCTAAATATTAATATTATATATATTATAATATTTATTATTTATTAATTAACGAGATTATTAATTCTTCACTAAATAAATAAATAGTTTTTAATTTTTTTTTATAATAAAAAGAAGTAAATCTTCTCTTAATAATTATATATTTATATAGTTTTTAATTCTTTTTTCTTTAATAAAAAGATATAAATTGATTTTTCATAATTTTTTATTTTAAATAAATAAATATAATTTCTCTATATTTAATTCTTTATCTAATATAAATAGTTTTGAAATATTTATTTATAATTCTTTATTATTATTTAAAAGATCTAATATATTATTTAATTAATTATTATTATTTAGTTTCTTATTATTATCTTTATTAATAATATTTATCTCTAAAATTGAAAAATAATCTGATTAAATATTTTAATTCTTTATTAAAATAGAAAGTTATAAGATTCTTATTATAATATTTAATTAATAAACTATATTATCACTTTCTAAAATTAATTTATTTAATTATAAATCTATCTTCTTATCGAGATTATAAATAAATTCTATAATTTGATTAATTAATAATATTAAACTAAATTTATTTTTATAGAAATATATTAATTCTTTATTAAATATAATATTTCTCGTGATAATAATTTATTTAAATTATAAAATCTATATTTTATAAATTAATATTTCTGAAATATAACTTATTAGATATCTAATATATATTCTAGAATTTAATTTATATTATTTTCTCTTTTTATTTACTTTTCTATCTTTATTTAAAGAATATATTTAATATTTATAATAATAAATACTATTTTAATTAGATCAGAAATCTAAAATAATCTAGATAAATAATATAAAGTTATATTAATGAAAATATAATTGGAATTATAATTTGAATATTTTATTTATCTTATATTAATAAAGAGTTAGATATATAAATAATAAAATAATAATTAATTTTCTTTTTTTCTATAAATAAATTTCTAGTTCTATATTTATAAAATTAATAAACTTGGAAATAATTATAGAAATAAAAGATCGAGTTATAAAGTTATTATTATCTACTTTGGAATTATTATAATTATTATCGCAATATAATAATAAACTTTATTTAATATTAAAGAAATTTTATCTAAATATTAAATATAATAATTATATAATAAATAATCAATTTTATAATATACTTTCTAATTTAATTTCTAAACTATAAAATAAAGGAAATAATATATATAAAATATTAGTTTAATAATATATTTTATATATATTATAATAAACAAAATAAATTCTAAATTAAATTTAAACTTTTTAAATTAAATATAGAGAAATAAATTAGAATATATTATTCTATAATATATATATTAATAATAGGAATATATATTATAATATTTATTTAAATATCTAAATATATATATATTTATTTATAAGATTATTATTCTTTCTAATATTTATTTCAAAAGTTAATATAAATAATAGATTTTCGAATAATCTTTTTCTTTTTAATTAATAGAATTTCTATTATAAAATAAAAAGAAGATTTGAAAGTTAAAATAGAAATTATTATTGGAAAGATTAAAAAGAAATTATATAATTAAAGAATAAAGTTTAATTCTAAAAGTTAAAAGATAAAAAAGAAGATAAAGAGAAAGAGATTAATAATAATTAATTTATCTTTAATTAATATTTTATATTTATTCTCTTAATAATTCTCTAACTATTAAATAATTATTATAATTCTTTATTAATATAATTTTAATATATTAATTGTTTTCTAAATTCTAACTAGATAATAATTCGTTATAATAATATTATTTATTTATTAATAAAAGAATTATTATATTACTAATAATTAAAAAAGCTAAAACCGAATTAATAGAAGAATAAAATAAATTTAGAGAAATTAAAATTTCAAAGATTTAATTAATCTTTATTATAAAAGAAATAGAGAATAATTATAACTAAATTAGTATTAATATATTTATAATAAAAGATAAAGAAGTTGAAATAGAAAATCTTTTATCAAGATAAAATATTATTCAATTATTAATCTAATAAAAAGAGATAATAGAAAATAAGATTATAATATTAAGAATTATCTTTTTAAAGATAAGAAAGAAGAAAATATAATAATTAGAATAAAAATAAAAGAAAGATATTCTATTAATAAGATTATTAGAGAAAAGATATTTAGAAAAAGAAATTATAAATTTAAAAGAAAAAAAAGAATAAGAAGTAATTATAAAGTAAAAATAATAGAAATAATAAATAAATATAATATTGAAAGAAAAAAAGAGATTATTTATATAATTTTATTATAATTCTATTCTCTTTATAATTTACTAATAGATATTTAAAACGAAAGATTTATTTTAATATAATAAGAAGATTTATTAAAATATTTGAATATTCTTTAATTAAATCGAAAATAAATAGAAAATAGATTATAATTTAATATAGAGAACTAATAAAGAGAAGATTAATTAATATATTTAATATTTTAATAAGATTCTAAAGAAAGTATAATATATATAAAAAGAGAAAATAGAAAGAATAAAGATAATATAGAAGGAATTTATTATATATATAATAGATTCTATTATAAATAGAGATAATTAGATATTTAATATATTTATCAAATATAAAAAAGTTAAATAAAAATCAAGATAATTAATTATTAACTTTATTATTCTTTTAGATAATATAGAATATAAATTAGATATAATTAATATAAAGAAGAAGTAGAAGAAACTTTTTACAAAACTTAATTTTGATTTATAGAAAAGAATTATATAATATAATAAGATTTCTAAAAACTAATAAGATTTTATTAATTTAGTAAAGAAATTAAAAAAAATAGATAATATCTTCCAAGATAAAAATAATAATTATTATTAAAATAAAGTTAGAAAGTTATTTATTTAAAGATTATATAATAATTATTTTAATAAAATAGAGAGAATACTAATAATAATAATTAATTAAATAAGAATTAGAAATAAAAGAGAAAGAAATAAAATATAATCTAATTAAAAATACTTTAATTATAATAAATTAGATTATATTAATAAAGATTATTATTAATATTATAATAGATTTATAATAATAACTTATTATAAATATAGTAAATCTAGATATTATATAAATATATATTTACTTTAAAATATAATAACTTTATAATTATCGGGAAATAGAATTATCTAATCGATATTATTTTTAAATAACTAAATATTTTCAAAGAAATAAAGGAAAAGAGAAAGAAGATAATTATTTTAATATAAATATAAAGATAAAATAAATAGAGAATAGAGAAGATATTAATAAATAATAAAATAAAAGAAAATTATATAATATAAAGTTTTATAATTAACTATAAATAGTTGAATCTCTCTAATTACTTTCTAATAAATTTATATATTATAAATAAAAAGATAATTTATATTTATAATATTTATAATCTCAAGTTATCTTATAATAATTCGATCGATAGATAAATTAAATTCAATTATTATTTTATTATTTACAACTTCGAAATTTTAAAAGTAATTTTAATTCTAAATATTTTATAATTTAAAGTTATAAATTTTGATATCGATTAGTTATTATATATATAATATTATAATATTAGATTACTCGAAATTAAAATAATAAATATAAAAAGATTTATTTATTATATAAAATAAAGATAATTTGATATTTATATATTGATATTATAATAATAGAAAAATATATAAAACGAAAAAGAAAGAATATTGAGAATAATTAAAATAGAAGATATATAATTATTATAAGAATATTAAGAATATAAAGATATTTTTAATAAGAAGAAAATTAATATATTCTCTAACTACTATATAATAGAATATCGAATCAATTTCGAACTAAATATAATATTATTTTTTGAATCTTTATATTTATTATCAAATCTTAAATTCTAAACTTTATAAAAATACCTCAAAATATATAAAGAGAAGGATTAGATATATTATTTAACTAATATTATAAATATATTTATTATATTTATTAAGAAAAAAAATAGAGATTTATATCTTTATATTAATTATTATCAAGGATCGGATATTATTATTATTTATAAATGAAATATTAGATAAATTAAATCAAGTTAAAATATTTATAAAGTTAGATTTAAAAGATATTTATTATAGAATTAAGATTAGAGAAAATGAAAAATAAAAGATAGTTTTCTAAATTTATTATAGATATTATAAATATTATATTATTCTTTTTAAATTATCCAATATTCTAATTATATTTCAAATTTATATTAATAAAGTTCTAATAAGGTTAATTAATATTATTTATATTATCTATCTTGATAATATTCTTATTTATTTAAAGAATAAGAATAAATATTATAAAGATTTAGAGAATTCAAACTTTATATTAATTTCAAGAAATATAAATTTGAATTTATAAAAGTTAACTTTTTAAAATTTATTATCGGAATAAAGAATATATAGATAGAAGAAGAATATATTATTATAATTTAAGAATAATTATTATTGAAAATTTATTAAGAAATATAAATCTTTCTTAGATTTGTTAACTTCTATAAATAGTTTATTAAAGATTATTTAAAAATTATCTAATTACTTTCCAATCTATTGAAAAATATAATAATAATATTCTGAATAATAAATAAAATATAAATAATATTTAAATAATTAAAGAATATATTTATTTTTATTTCTATATTTAAATACTTTGATCTTTTAAAGAGAATCTATTTATAAACTAATATATCTAAATTTATAATTATTAATATTCTATTTTAGTTTTATAACGAAGAATTATTAAATTGATAATATTTTATTACTTTCTATTTATATAAATTATAAAGTTCTAAATTTAGATATAAAATCTATAACCTCGAACTAATAATTATAATTATAAATTTCAAATATTAATATTACTATTTATAATATATATAGAAAGTTATTATAGTTAAAATAGATTATAATAATTTGAAATATTTTATAATTAAGAAGAAATTGAATAATTGTTAAATAAGATAAATTAAGAATCTAATTAAATTTGATTTTATAATTAAATATTATTTAGATAAAACTAATTTTATAAATAATTCTTTATAAAAACTAGATTATTAATAAGGAATTATAAATAATAAAGATATCTTATTTTCTACTTTATAATTAAAATTATAGAATCTAAATATAATAATAATAATAGATTATAATATTGAAATCTATTTTATAAATAAAAATACTTTATCTAAATAAAAAGTAAATATTATCTCTTTAGAAGATAATATTAAAGAATTAAATTTATTCTTTTTCTTATAAATTAATCTTTTAGGAAATAATAATAAATTACTAATATAGAAAGTGAATATTTTCTTTTTAAAAGATAATATTAGAAAATTGAATTTATTTTATTCTTTATAAATTAATTCTTCGGGAAATAGTATTAAATTATTAATATAGAATATAAATATTAAAGTTATTAAAGATAATATAAAGGAAATAAATAAATTTATTTTCAATAAAGTATATAATATAATAAAATTATATTATTATATAATTAACTATATATAATAAAGGGTTTATATATAAAGAGTTATATATATAAACTTAATATAAATAATAATAACTTATTTCTCTATTTATAATCTAGATTAGAATTGAAGTTATATCGATATAAATAAATTTTTATAGAAATTATTAAGATAATATTAATTGATATTTTATATTTATATTATTAAATCTTTAAAATTGAATTTATAATAATAGAATTAAATTATATATATAAAAAGGAGATTATTTTTAAATTTATTGATAAAGTTATTAATTATAAATAATATATTTTATAGTTATTATAAATAATAATAATCGAAATAATATATAAATCTATAATAAAATCAATTCTAGATACTCTCTTAATATTTCAACAAAATAATAATTTTGTTAAAGAAAAGAAATATAAATCGATATCAAAATATAATAAAAATATTAGATTTTAGAAATAGATAAATATTTTAATAAAGAATAATAAATTTCTGAAAAAAAAGGTTATTTATTATATATTACTAAATATAAATTTTAAAGTAGAGTTATTATATTATTATTATAATAATCTGATAATAAGATATTATAGTTTTTCAAATACTTTTAAATTATTATTATAGAAATATTTTTGATTTGATATAAAGTTAGATATCAAATATTATATAAATATTTATATAATTTATCAAAAGATAAAAGTTAAAAAATATTAACTATATAAAGAGTTAAATTTCTTTCCTCTTCTAATTAGATTATAATAGAAGATTATAATAAACTTTATTATAAATCTTTTATTAAATAAATATAATAGTTATATTTATAATTTTATTTTAATAATTATTAATAGATTTATAAAGTTTATATAATATATCTTTATAATTAAAATAATTAATATTCTTATATTTATAAAGATTTTTATATAAAAGATTTTTAAAGATTTTCAAGTATTAATAGATATTATTATTAATTATAGAATATAGTTTATTTCCTTCTTTTAATTTATATTCTACTTTCTATTTATTATTTATTATAAATTAAATATAACTTTCTAATTATAAATTAATAAATAGATAGAATATCAAAATTAGATTTTAAAATATTATCTTTATTTTTATTATATATATAATAATTAAAGTGATTAGATATCAAAGTTAATATTTATAAAGTTTATATATAATAATTTATAATATTTCATTATTAATATATCTCTATTTATTACTATTTATAATTATATATTATATATTTAGAATATCGAGAATAATATTCTTAATAAAAAGATATTTTTTATTAAAAAAAGAATTGAAATATTAATTAGAAAGTATATTTTATTAATAATTTATCTCTATATTATATAGAAATATTAAAAGAAGTTTTATAATATAAAGTATTTATTATAATATTTTCAAATTAGTGATTATATTATAATTAGATCTTATAATATTAAGTAATTAAAACTAAATATAAAATTATTAAATAAATATTTAGATCTATTTACAATTTTTAAATATATTAGTAATTATAGTTAAATATATTATATATAGTTATTATTCTATTTCCGAATTTATAATATTTTTTATATTTCTTTATTAAAATTATAAATAGATTATAAAAGTGAAATAGTAGAATTATTATTAATTCAAATAAAAGATTAATTAGAATAGAAAATAAAGTTAATATAAAATTATTAAGAAAAGAATAGAAAGAGATAATATTTAATATAATAAAAAAAATATATATTTATAAAAAATATCTAGAAGTTAGAAGTAAATTTATTATAATTATAATAATATCAAATTATAAAATAAATAGATATAAAATAAAGATGAAAAATCTATAAATTATAATTTAAAATCCAATAATATTATTAATAAAAGAGAAAACTATATAAATTCCCAATATTTATATCTAGTTTATAATTCTTTCTATATTAATATTAAATAAAAGAATTTAGATTTCCCTAATTCTATATTATTATTATTCTTCTAATTCTATATTATTATTTAATTATATCAATTTTATTACTTTTTTTTATATCTTTATTTTTTTTTTTATTCTTATTATAATAATTATTATTTGAAGAACTAGAAGAACTTTGAAAATAATTATAAAAAAGGATTTTTATAAAATTATTTTGAGTAGAATTATATAAAGAGATCGGGATAATATCAAATTGAAAATAAATATTCGAATTAGAAAGTTTAATAATAAATTTATTAATAATAAGATCTTTATTTTTATCTTTATTAATATTTAGATAATATTTAGAAGATAGAGATAAATAATAATATTTAATAAATAAAATCTCTTTATTATTATTAATAATAAATAGAAAGTAAACTTTGAAAATTATAATTAGTTAGTAAAATTAAAATAAAGATAAAATAAAAGAAGAAATTTATAAAATAGTATATAATATTTAATATATCTTTATTAATAATATTAAGTTGATTTATTAATTTCAAACTAATAAATTCAATTTTCTTTATTCTTTTTAATTTATTAATATTATTCTATTTCTCTTTTATAATAAAGATCTCAATCTACTCGATATAATAATATATTATAAATATTTATCTTCTAAATTATATAGAAGTAATTAGAATCTCGAATATTATTAATTATAATAACTAATAATATTATTATAAAGTTTTATTATTGATAATAATTATATAAAGAATCGATCGTAATTATAATAATAAATAATAAATAATAATTATTATTAAATATAAAGCTCTATATATTAAAGAAAACTATTTAATTATATAAATCTTTATTCTCTATTATTTTAGTTATCCTAATTATCCTAGCTAGCTAATCTAACTAGAATAATTAAAATAGTTATATTATATATCTTTATAATTAAAAATTCTACTAAAGATATTATTCTTTCTTTAGATATTTTTATAATAGTAGATATTATTTCTCTAAAATACTTTCTATTCTAAAAATATTTATATTATAAAGTACTTTCTATTTATATATATTTATATTATTATAGATATATATATTATATTATTTAGATATAGCGAATTAGTCTTCCGAATATAAATAGTTATTTTCTAAATCTAAGATTTTTAATTTATATATAGTTATAAATATAATATTATCTCTCTTTTAATTTAATATTATCTTGATATTTATTATATTAGTATAAAGTATTTATTTGGGCTTTAGATAAATTTCCTGGATTTTTCTTTTTTTATTATATTCTATATTTATATATCTAGATCTACTAATAGTTATCAAAATCAATATATTTATAATAAAGAAAAGGGAATTATTATATTATCTTTTTATAATTATTATTCCGAAAAGAAATATAATTATTAAGTTCTTTCTAGTAATATTTATTATAGAAAGTATAAAAAGAATAATATTAAGAAATTCTATAATATTTTTGATATAATAATTATTATTTAAACTTATATAAATTCTAAAGAAAAATATTTTTAGAAAGAAAATAAAAAGTTTTATTTAGAAGAAAAGGAAATTATAATTAAAATTCTTTATCTTTATATTTAAATAAGGAAGATTTAGATATAGTTTAATAAAATATATAAAAATATTAGGAAGATATTTTAATATAATTTAAAGATAATCGAGGAATTAGAAATATTTAAGAAAAGAGAAAGATTAGAAAAGGAATAAATTAAATAAATTATATAAATTCTTTAGATATCTAGTTTCTCTAAAATTAATCTTTCGATCTTCGAACTTCTTTTAATAAATGATTTTGAACTAACTATTTAATTAGAAATTAAAGATTCTTTAAATAGAATTTCTCTAAATTTCGTAGATAATTTAGATTCTTAATTGATTTTTATATATTTTCCGAATATAGATATTCTTTCTATTTGATCAAATAATAAAGCTTTTCTCTAATATATTTTTAATTTAATATTTCTTCGATTTTATATTCGGTATTTAGATTAATTAGTTCAATTTCGATATAAAGTATATTTAGTATTTTTAATAATATTAATTTTAGAAGTAAAATATAGAATATTAGATATATATTTATTATTTATAATAGTTTAAAGTAGTAATTAACTAATTTGATTATTTTGCTAATTTTAAAAAATTTTAATTTCTTATAATTTAGTTTATTACTTAGTTTTTTCATATTAATATTTCGTTTAAAGAGATAAACTTTATTCTTTTTCTTAAATATTAATTCTATATTATACTTTATATTATAATAATAAGCTATATATTATATAATAAATTTAATATTAAGTAATAATTATTTATAAAGATTCTTTAGATTCTCTACTTTTGATATTTTTATATCCAATTTTATTATATCTAGTAATTATATATTATAGATTTTAAATTCAAATCTGAAATCAGTATATATTAATATTATATTTATAATAATTACTTTTATAATATTATAAATAAACTATATAAATAATAATAATTCTATCTAATTATTCTATTGTTACGTCGTGGCTCAGCTAGTGTCACGTGGGAGTGATACTAGGACGTGGTGTTGTGTATTGAGACTTGCAAGCAGGGGATTGACTGGTAAAAGAGTTCTGAGCGATTGTAACTAAGTAATGAAATTACTATTTGAGTTGAGCACGAAGCTCCATATACTAAGGAAATACTATCCGCTTATATAGACCTTCGTTCTCACTGTA
>NJPT01000098.1:0-38899 GCA_002946425.1 Rutstroemia sp. NJR-2017a BBW
ACAAATTACTTATCACTTCCACTTCTACTTGATACTACCCCCGGAATCGAAGCTAGTATCGCTTATTTAAGCGAGACAAAAATTTGTACCCGAAAATATCATCTAGCTCGAGAGCTAGACGATGACTAGATTGGAAATTTATTTTAGAATGATTTTATTTTCATTTTTATCAAATTGTTAATTTCATTAGTTTAGTTATCTTCATTTACTAGGACTAGTTCCTCACCATCCCTTGATACTATTTGGTATAAAAATGTATTTAAACACTATTTATATTTAGCTGCTAGCGGCTGAAAGCCGCTAGCCGACCTACTATAGTCTTAGACTCAAAAAGGTCGTTAAAATAATAAATCAATCAATCAATCAATATTTAATTATATTATCGAATTATATTATTTTCTCTAAATAATATAAAATCTTTGGATTTATAATATAAATAATTATTATAAATTATAAAATCTAAAGATTTTAAACTTAGAATTATCTAGTAATAATCTAGAAGAATTTCAAATAGAAATAATAATTATCTTATTAATCTTATTAATTGAAATCAATAAAATAAATAAGATTTATTTATCTTAGTAATTAAAATTGCTAGAATAGATAAAATAAAGATCTATATAAATAGATAATATTTCTTTAATATATAGAACTTTATATTTAATTCAAATAGTAATTCATTATTTAGTTATTATTATTTTAACTATTTACTATTCAATCTTCTATTTATAAATTATAATATATATTATTATATCTTTATATCAACTTTTATATAATATAAACTAAATAAAATATAATACTTTAAATATTAATATTACTTTAAATATTGGATTGAAATCATTATATTAGAATTTCTAATTAATTAAAACTAAAAAGATATTATATTTACTATACTAGTTATAATAATATTAGATATAATAGAAACCAGAATAACAAATATCTAGAAAATAACTATTTAAATAGATAAAGATAATAATAATGAAGAAGTTAAAAAAAATTATTTTAAAGTTAAGATATTAGATTCTTATAATAATATTTAAAATATTTTTATCTATTTTCTCGCTCAAGTTAATATTTATTTAATCTTTAATAATTATTTATTCGAATATAAATTCGAAAAAATATTCTAGATAAGAATATTTCTTAGAAAATTAACTTTTAATTAGTTCTCTTTATTTTTTATTAACTATATTAGAAATAAGAATATAAATAGATAATTTCGTTAATAAACTAATTCAAATCTTTAGAGATATCAATTAAAATTAGAATATAATTAGAAATCTATTAAACTTTAAATAAAAGAACTTTATAATTTATTATATTATAACCTTCCAATAATATATTGTAAAAATTAATTAGAATAATAACTTTCTAAGAATTTAATATTATAAAAGTTTTAAAGATATAATTAAAGATAAAATAATTAGATCTAATAAATTAAAGAATTTGGAATTTATAATGGAAATAGTTATTAGAATTAATAATTATATATATATAAAAATCTTAGAATATAAAGAATATTATAAACTAAGAAAATCAAAAACTTACTTTTAATAAAAGAATAGATAATTAAAATTAATAGAACTAAATATAATTTGAATTGGAAATTATCTATCTAAAGAAGAAATAAATAAATAATAAAAAGAAAATCTATATTTCGAATATAATAAATCAGAATATTAGATTAGTAACTATTATAAAAATCAAATAAAGAAGTAATAAAAATACTGAATCTAATAATTTAAAATCATTAGATTTTTAAAGATAATTAGTTTTTTGATATTAAAACTATAATATATTTATTTTTCTTAAATAATATATTATAATGATAATTACTTAGTATATTAATCTAATAAAGATAGATCTAAATAATATTTATAAAGATTTAAAAATAAAGAAATTAGAAAAATTTAAGATTCTAATAATTTGGAATAGTAATTAAAATCGATAATAAGATAGATTTAGATCTATTATCTAATCGAACTAAATAGATATAAACTCCAAACTATAATAGATTTAGAAGTTATAGGAAATTTTATTATATTAGAAATTATAAAAGTTGCTAAACTCGAAATTTAGTCGAAAACAAAATTATATTTATTATAGTTAATAGATAGTTAATTAGTTAACAAAGATAGATTTATTTAATAAGAAATATAAGATATAATAATATAAATTATTAATTATAAGAAATAAATATAACTCGATATTATATTATTAAGTAGATATTAGATAATTCTAGATATATTATAAATATATTAATATAATTTAAAGATAGATTGAATTATAAAGAAAGTTACTTTGAACTAATATAAATATAATTAATAAGATATATAAGAATCTATATAACTAATATCCCGGAGTGAACTAAAAACAAATAGTATTTATAAAATAGAATATCAAGATATATAAAATCTTTTATTAAAGAGAATATTAATATAATATTAGAAATATATTAGAATATTCAAAGAACGATTTAACGAAAAGATATTATCGAAATATTAACTTTGGGATTATGAAATCTTATTAGAGAAGAGAAAGAAACTATCTTTTTATCTAATAATATTATTATTAGAAGCGAAGTTAATATAACTTTAAAAATATCTTGATAAGATATTTAGAAAAGGATTTATATAAGAATTAGTATTATTAATAGAAATATTAATATTCTTTATATCAAAACTAGAAGATATAAAAGAAAAATCTATAATTAATTATAGAAAACTTAATATAATTATAATTAAAGATCGATATTCTCTATTATTAATAAGTAAATTATAAAATTAATTAGAACGAATAAAGATTTTTATAAAGTTAAACTAAAAAACTAAATTCAATTTAATCTATATTAAAGAAGGATATAAATAGAAAATAGTATTTTATATATAATATAGACTTTATAAATACTTTGTAATATTATTCGGACTAATAAATATATTAATAATATATATATATTTAATCTACAACCTACTATATAAATAGTTTAATATAAACTATATCTATTATCTAAATAATATTCTAATCTTTTTGGAGATCGAGATAGAATATATCGAAGTTGTTTAGAATATATTATAAATATTAATAGATATAAATATTTTATTTAAATTTAAGAAATATAGTTTTTATATTATAGAAACCAAGTTTCTAAAATATATTATTAATATTTAAGAATTCAAAATAAGTTCCAGAAAAATAGAAAGTATATTTAAATAAAAGTAATTAAATAATATTAAAGAAATCTAATCTTTCTTAGAATTTATAAACTTTTATAAAAGATTTATCAAGAAATACCTTTCTATTATAATATTATTTATAGAACTAATTAAGAAAGTTAGTAATAGAAATACTAACTTATTAGATAAAATAAAAGAAAGAATAAATAAGAACTTTATAAAGATATTTATCTAAAGTAATAATATCTAAATAATCTTTAAGATTCTAAAGAAAGTATTTTTAGAAACTTTAATATTTATTATATTCGACCCCGAGAAAGAAATAATAATTGAGATCGATATATTAAACTTTATATTTAAAATAATTTTTAGTTAAGAAGATAAAGATGGAAAATAATAACTAATAATCTTCTATTTTAGAAAACTATTACTAATTGAATTAAATTACAAAATATATAATAAAGAATTATTTATAATAATCGATATATTTAGAGAATAGAGAATTTATTTAGAAGAATCAAAATTATTAATATAGATATATATAGATTATAAAAATCTAATATACTTTATAATTATAAAACAATTAAATAGATAATAAGTTAAATAGATAGAAATTCTAATTTTATATAACTTTTGTATTTTATATATTAAAGAAATAGAAAATATAAAATTAATATTTTTAATTATAAATCAGAATATCTCGAGAATAAGATATATAATGTTATAACTTCAAATATATAGTAGCCTGAGGACCTTAGATTCAAAAGATAACTATCTATATTCGGGGGGCTAATCCGCTATATCTAGATAATATAGTATATATATCTACAATAGTATAGATATATATAGATAGAAGGTACTTTATAGTATAGATACTTTCAGAGTAGGGAGTATTCTAGAAGGATAATATCTATTATTATAAAGATATCTAAGAAAAGAATAATACCTTTAGTAGAATTTTAGATAACAAGATTGAAATAACTAGATAGTAAGATAGTATACTAGTATACTATCCAGAGATAGTATATAAGGATACTATCTAATAGAAAACGAAAGTTTATATAAGTAAATAGTTTTCCTATAATATATAGAGCTTCGTACTTAATAACAATTACTATTTGTTTACCTATCTTTATAATTATAATCGATTCTCTATATAACTATTATCAATAATAAACCCTATAATAATACTATCTATCATTGTGACTGATAGTATTCGAGATCCTAACTACTTCTATATAACTTAGAAGATAAGTATTTGTAATATTTTAAATACTATTATTGTTTTATATACCGAATTGATATCTCCATTATATCCAGATCAGTATCCAATATCTAAACTATTCTTTAGATACCTGCTATCCCGGATATCGATCAGGATAACGAAGGCGATATAAGAATAAATAAACTATATAAGATTACTATTTCGGAAACTTTTAGAGTAGCCCTACCAGATAAGTATAAAAACGATTATTATGAACTCGAGATATTCCTACTTTAAGTCGAAATATATATAACCTTTAATTAGGATAAGTTTAATAGATTAATTATAATAAGTAGCTAGATTATATTATACTTCAGAGAAGAAGTAGTTAAGTAGATTTAGTTATACCTTCAAGATTTCTTTGATAATAAAGATCAACTAATAAATTATATATAACTTATTAGAATTATCTTTGATTCCTTCAAAGGATTCAAGATAGAGATCTATTAAGTATTTGGTATTACCAATAAGAAGAAAGTTGTAGAAGAGAAACTCTATAGATTAATATAAACCGGATTAGCTATAAAGTATATTACTAAATTTAGATATTATATAAGTATTATAGAATGGGGAGATGAAGTAATTATAAACTACTATTATAGAGAACTCAAATCAAATATCAAGCTTAAACTAGAGAGATCGGTTAAATATAATAATCTGAACTCTCTTATCGAAAAATCAATCCGAATTAACAATATATTATATAAATATTAGTAAGATAAGTATTCTAAATAGTTCCAGAGAAATAAAGGATATTATAAACCAAATCAATCGAAAAGATAATAAAATATAAATATCTATAATAACTTTATAAAGTTAGATACTATAAACTTTAGAAATAACCTTTCCTAGGAAGAAAAGAACTATAGATATAAAAAGAAGTTTTACTTCGAATATAGATTTCCAGGATATTAAATTAAGGACTATTATAAGAAGTTCTAAATAAGTAAGTCTAAGAAAGGAAACTAGAAGAGAAAGAAACAGTTTAAAAATATAATAGGATATTAGATTAGTATAATGAATAGCTAGCAAATTCCCAATAAATATACAATATTATTATAAATAATATATTATAATAATCAATATACAATCTATAGATCGGATAAAGATAGTATAAAGTGATATCCTAAGAAACCTAGGAATAAAGGGTAGAAAAAGGGATTCTATCAAATAAATATAATAAATCGAGATCTTACTATCTATAGAGAACTGGTTACCGAGGAAAAAACGGACTATAAATATATTCGATAGTTTATATATTACGATAATATATACAAGAAGTACTATAAAGAGAAATTTATAAATAACTATTTCCCGGAGAAATTATAAGTACTATAAATAAGTATAATATTTGAGTTATCAAATATAAATAAAGAATAGACTATTAAGGAATATAGTATCTAGAGAGTTAGAATCTAGATTTACTCGAATTATAAAAGTTAATATTATGATTATATAGGAACTTTCGAACCCAAAGTAGACGAAATCTACAAACTAATATATAAAGATAATAAGTATTTTGAATAGAAATAGTTTGAAATAGATAAGATCTATTAGGAATTCTCGAGAGATAACTTCGAGAATAGTAAGTTACAAATTAGGTAGTTCTGGATAATATTCTGATATTTATAGATAATACAATTATAGAAACAAATCGGAAAGGAAAAAAATATTTATATAGAATAACTAATAAGATAGTTTTTAGTGAAAGGCCAGATCTACTATATCAAATCAATTGAAGAAGAAGTTAGATTATAATGGAATATACTTATTATAAAACTATATTACGAAATACTCTATACCAATTAGGAATAACTCGCCGAGTTATATAAAGTGCTAGCTAGAGAGCTGAAAGCTATTCTAGAGTTAGGATAGATCTTTTACGAAGTATATATAAATGGATAAATACTTTGAACTATAATAGACTTAAG
Organism: Rutstroemia sp. NJR-2017a BBW; assembly: GCA_002946425.1. Classification (NCBI taxonomy): domain Eukaryota; kingdom Fungi; phylum Ascomycota; class Leotiomycetes; order Helotiales; family Rutstroemiaceae; genus Rutstroemia; species Rutstroemia sp. NJR-2017a BBW. The sequence continues at coordinate 6,369 of NJPT01000098.1, forward strand.
AGTAATAGAAAATTTTATAGTATTAGAAACTATAGTATTAGCAAAATTATAAACTCTCAAGAAACCAATTCTATATAGATTTTACCTTACCGATAGGTAATTAACTAAAGAGGACGGATTGGTTTAATACAAAATATAAGAATTTGAGATATAACTAGATTAGTATTCTAAATAGATAAAAATAGATTTAGTCCTATTAGAAGAATACTAGATAATTCTAAGAATATTATAATTAGAGAATTATAATCTATATATCGACTAGATCGTAAGGACTATATAATATAATAAGTATAAGTATAAGAAGAAGTTTATATAAAGTTTTATAAGACCAATACCTAGTTAAAAGCTGAAAGCAATAAACTTACCAAGATTGGATATTCTAGTTTAGGATCTTTTACTGAAGGATATATTAATATAGTATATAAAATATATCGAGATCTTCAAAGAAAGGTTTTAAAAGGATACTTTACTAAAATATTAGCTTTAGAACTATAAGATAAAATTGGAAGAAGGAAAGGAACTATTATTCTTACTAATTATATTACTATCTAAAGAGAAATTCAAATTACTTTACGAATATCTTAATAAAAATATAACAAAGGGATTTATCAGAGAATCTATTTTATTTATAAGAATATCTATCTTCTTTATATTAAAGAAAGGGGATAAGAAGGATAGATTAATTATTAACTATTATAAACTCAATACTATTACTATCAAAGATCGATATTTGTTACTATTAATTAGTAAACTATAAGATCGAATCGGGAAGATTAAATATTTCATAAAATTAGATTAGTATATAGAATTCAATCTAATCTGAATTAAGAAAGGAAATAAATAGAAAATAGTATTTTATATATAATATAGATATTATAAATACTAAGTTATATCCTTCGGGCTTACCAATATACTAGTAATATATATATATTTAGTTAATAACTTATTAAGAAAGTATCTCGATAACTATTATATAGTATACTTAGATAATATCTTAATTTTCACTAAAATCCTCGAAGAATATATTAAGATCATATAGGAAATACTTCAGATTTTAATGGATATAAATATCTTATTAAAATCTTCGAAATACAAATTCCATATCACCGAAATCAAGTTTCTAGAATATATTATTAGTATAATAAAACTTAAGATAAGTCCAAATAAAGTAAAAGAAGTTCTAGAGTAAAAACAACTTACTATTATAAAAGAAATATAATCATTTTTAGAATTTACAAACTTCTATAAACAATTTATCAAAGACTATTCGAAGATTATAATATCCTTTATAGAACTAACTAGGAAGGATATTAAATATAAATAGAATAATATAGTATAATAGGTATTTGAAATCTTTAAATAAGTCTTTATATAGATATTAGTTCTTATTATCTTCAATCCCGAACAACTAATCACTATTAAGATAGATATATTGGATTATATATTAGATATAATTCTAAATTAACTAGATAAGGATAAAAAGCTATAACTAATAGTATATTATTTAAGAAAGCTATAACTAGCTAAGTTGAATTACAAAATCTATAATAAGAAGCTACTTATTATTATCGATACTTTCAGAGAATAGAAAGTTTACTTTGAAGGATCTAAATATATAGTCTAGATTTACTTAAACTATAAGAATTTGATATACTTTATAATAATCAAAGTTCTAAATAGATAATAAATATAATAGATAGAAATATTAGTTATATACTACTTCAAAATATTATATATTAAAGGGAATGAAAATACTAGAGCCGATATATTTAGTAGGAAATCAGAATACTTTAAGAATAAAATATACAAATTATATATTATATTTAGATAAGAAGGAAATTCGCTAGTATTCAATTTAGTTTAGTTAGTTATAATAATATTACTTTATAATAACTATTTGGAAAAACAAATATAAAAACATTATAGGAATAATTCCACCACGAAATAAGTATTAGAATAACTAAACGAAGGATTTATAATTAAAGATAAAGTTATATACTTTTATAGAAAGATATATATCTCTTTGACCTTAGCAAAACAATTTATTTAAGAATAATATAAACTCTTAGCTTATAGATATTAAGGAATTATAAAGATATTTATAAAGATCAAGGTGAATTTATATTTCCTGCAAATAAAAAAGATAATTGAAGAAGTTATTGGAAACTATAATATCTATATATAGAACAAAATCTTATAGTATACTTTATATAGATAGTTCAAAACTCCGGATATATCTACTTAGTTATAGAAGTCTATTATATAGAACTTTATAATTAAATTACCATCTTTAAAAGATCTAATAATAGGAGTAATATATAACTCTATTCTAGTTATTATAGATCGATTAATCAAGTTCGGATATATAATTTTATATAAAGAGAATAGTATAGTTGAAGATCTAGTTTATATATTTCTAAGAATAGTAATTAGTATATATAGAGTACTTATAGAAATTATCTTAAATAGAGATAAACTTTTTATCTTGAAATTCTAATAGATATTTATAATCTTATTAGGAATTAAGAGAAAACTCTTAATAATATTCCATTTATAAATAGATAGTTAGATAGAATAATTGAACTAAACTATAGAATAATATTTATAATATTATATCAATTACAGATAAGATAATTAGGTAGAGCTATTATTACTAATATAGTTTGTATATAATACTATTAAGGTAATAATAATAAATATAATATCAGTATATACTAATTTCGGGTTCGATCTAAAAGTATATAATATATAACTACCAGATATAGCAAAATTAGATATAGGAATAACGAAAGTAGAAGATCTTAGGAATTTATATAAATAATTGGTATTTAATATTAAATTCATTATATAGTATATAGTATATTACTATAATATAAAGTATAGTATAGAACTAATACTTAAGAAGAGGAATAAAATTTACTTTCTTAGACGAAATATTAATATGAAAAGACTAAGTAACAAACTAGATTATAAAAAATTAGAATTCTTCAAAATCAGTAAAGTAGTCGGATCAGTTAATTATCACCTCGAATTACTAAAGATAATAAATATATATCCTATATTTTATATTTCATTTCTAGAACCAGTACTACTGGGAATACCAAATATACTATATACCGAAATTGAACCAGTTAACCCAAATACCGAATATAAAGTTGAAGAAATACTAGATTAGAAGTATATTAGGGGAAAGCTTTATTACTTGATCAAATAGGAAGGATACCTATATTCGGAAAATATATAGGAACCAGTTAGGAACTTAAACTACCTAGCTAACTTAGAGAAATTCCACTAAAGGAACTCTCGGCTTTCAACCAAGTAGCTAGCTCAGAATTACTTATTGGAGGAAGCTCGAAAATCGAAGGGTCGACTTCAGAAGAACTAGATACCTAAGGAGCCTATCCGGCTTGTTTAGTTTACTTCTTTTCTAGTCGCTCCCTCTTCTTATACTTATTCAATTTGTCTAGCGAATTGTAACCCGCCTTGTATATCCTCCTCTCTCGATCCTTTAGGAAGGCTTTTTAAGTATTTAGATATACTATTTTCGTAGTAGCCTCAGTTATTTCCTGATTAATCTTCCGAATTTCTTCATCCAAGGAATCCCAATCCGATTACTCAGATATCTTGTTCCGAGAGTCAAAATTATAAGTGCAATCCTGATATAAATACTTAGAATAACGATAAGAAGAAGGATTAGTTAGTATTCCAATATACTAATTAGTACAACTGACCTTCTTATAATGAGAATAGGTAACTATTCTTTTTCCAAATTTAGCTATACGATTTCCAAGATCAATTTGAGTATTATATTTTGTAGTAAGAATAGAAGGTATAATAAAAGAAGAAGAAAGAGAACCTTATTGAATATCCAAATAGGTACTTAGTACTAATATAGTAGTATCAGGATGATACTAGCCTAGAAAGGGGATAGTATTACAATTTCAAATATATAGTAGCCTAAGGACTTTAGGTTTAAAAGATAGCTATTTATATTCGGGGAGCTAATCCGCTATATCTAGATAATATAATATATATATTTATAATAGTATAGGTATATATAGATAGAAGGTACCTTATAGTATAGATACTTTTAGAATAAAGAATATTCTAGAGAGATAATACTTATTATTATAAGGATATCTAAAGAAAGAATAATACCTTTAGTAGAACTTTAAGTAGTAAGACTGAAATAACTAGATAACAAGATAATATACTAATATACTATCTAGAGATAATATATAAGGATACTATCTAGCAGAAAACAAAGATCTATATAAATAGATAGTTTTCCTATAATATATAGAGCTTTATACTTAATAATAATTATTACTTATTTATTTATCTTTACAATTACGATCGATTCTCTATATAACTATTATCAATAATAAACTCTATAATAATACTATCTATTATCGCGATTAATAGTATTCGAGATCCTAATTACTTCTATATAACTTAGAAGATAAATATTCGTAATATATAAATTATATATAATCTTGAAATAAGAAGATAATATCTTAATTTTCAATAAAGTATAACTTATAATTATAATATTAATATTTAATATTGATTTAGTATAAAAAGAAGTTAAAGTTTATTATAATATAGATTTAATTATTAAATAAGTATTAAAAATAGAAAGTGAAGAATTTATAATCGAAAACAAAATTATATACTTTTATAAAAAGATATATATCTCTATAATAATAACTAAACTATTTATAAAGAAATATTATAAATTATTAGTTTATAAATACTAAAGGATTACAAAGATATATATATAAATTAGAAAAGATTACTACTTTCTATATATAAATTAAATAATCGAGAAAGTAATCAGGAAATATAATATTTATATAAGGAATAAATTGGCTAGATATACTTTATATAGATAGTTCAAAACCCTCGATATATCTTCTTAATTATAGAAGTTTATATTATAAAACTTTATAATAAAATTATTAAATTTAAGAAATCTAATAATAGGAATTAAATATAATTCAATCCTAATAATTATAGATAGATTAACAAAATATAAATATATATTATCTTTTAAAGAAAGTTATATAATAGAAAACTTAATCCGAATATTTATAAGAGATATAGTTAATATTTATAAACTATTGATAGAGATAATATCTGATAAAGATAAATTATTTATATTGAAATTTTGAGAAATATTAATAGTACTTATAAAAATCAAACGAAAAATATTAATAATATTTCATCTATAAATAGATAGTTAGATAGAATAATTAAACTAAATTATAGAAATATATCTATAATATTATATCAATTATAAATAAGATAACTAAATAGAATTATTACTATTTATCTAATTTATATATAATATAGTAGAATAAGGAATAATAATAATAATATCAATTTATACTAATTTTGGATTTCAATTAAAATTCTATAATATATTATTATTCTAATAAACTAATTCCAATATAATAATAAAGAAAATCGAAGAATTAAGAGATTTTTAGAAATAATTATTACTAGATATTAAGTTCTTTATTATAAGATCAATAGAATATTATAATAAAAGATATAATATAGAATCTATATTTAAAAAAGAGAATAAGATTTACTTTCTATAAAGAAATATCAATATTAAATAATTAAATAATAAGTTAAATTATAAAAAACTTAGATTATTCAAAATTGATAAAAGAATTAGATTAATTAATTATAAATTAAAATTACCAAATATAATGAGAATATATCTAATATTCTATATATCTTTATTTAAATTAATATTAGATAAAATACTAGATATTCTATATACTAAAGTAGAATCCTTAGAACCAAATACCGAATATAAAGTTGAAGAAATATTAAATTATAAATATATTAGAAATAAAGTTTATTACTTGATCAAATAGAAAGAATACTTATATTTAGAAAATATTTAGAAATCTAAATAGAATTTGAATTATCTAGAGAAATTAATAGAATTTTATTAGAGAAATCTAAAATTACTAGTTAAATAGAAAATTGAATATTACTTATCGAAGGAATATCAAGAACTAAGAAATCGACTCTAAAGAAATTAGATATCTAAATAGTTTATTTAGTTTATTTAACTTATTCTTCTTTCAACTTTTTCTTCTCCTCGAATTTTTCCAGTTCCTTGATTATATATAAGTTATATTATAATATTTTCCTAGTTTTTTTATAAAGAACTCCTTTCTTATATTTAAATCAAAGTAAATATAATAAGATCTTCTTCTTTTTATAACGAATATACTTTTCCTCGGATGAAATTTTCGATTATTTATTATGAGAATTTCTAAATATATCGTAATAATTACTACCGAAACTCTTTATATACTTTCTATAATAATAACTATTAAACAAAATATAATATTTAAAGTTCTTCTTAATATAATAACTATATTTAATAGATATTATAACTTCTATTAATTTGGATCTTTTATAAATAATATATCGACTTTCAGTTAAATAGAAAGAATAATTAACTAATATAATAAAGAAAGAACTAAAAGAATAAATAAAGATATTTAATAGAGTTACTAGAATTATTATAATAAATATCGAGATAATATTTAGTTAGAAGAGAGATAATATTATAAATTATAAAACTTAAGAACTTTAGATTTAGAATTATCTAGTAATAATTCAAAAAAACTTTAGATAAAAATAATAATTATTTTACTAATCTTATTGATTGAAATTAGTAAGATAGATAATATTTATTTATTCTAGTAATTGAAATCGCTAAAATAAATAAAATAAAGATCTATATAAATAGATAGTATTTCCTTAATATATAAAACTTTGTATTTAATTCAAATAATAATTTATTATTTAGTTATTATTATTTTAACTATTTACTATTCAATCTTCTATTTATAAGTTATAATATATATTATTATATCCTTATATCGACTTCTATATAATATAAGCTAAGCGAGATATAATAATAATAGATTTTATAAATTAATATTAAATATATTATTATAAAGTGATTTTATAAATATATTTGATAAAATAAATAAATAGAAAGTAGAAAACTTCTTAAATTAGAGAAATATTAAATTAAATTTATATTCTAAATTTATAATAATAATATTTAATTCTAATATTCTGATTTTTAAAATACTATTTTAACTATATATTTATAAATCCGAATATAAATATTAGCTGAATATATTGATAATTAGTAAATACTAATTGATTTGGGATCTGATTATTTACCGATTTTATTTACTTTAAAAGGGAAAAAAGAACTAGTATTTCTAAATAAACAAAAATTAACTAATACTAAATTTAATACTAAGCTAGTAGACTAGAAGTTATTTTCAGACTATTTAGTCAAAATTACAAAAGAATCAACTATTTTAGCTAGTTCCCCCTCTGATTTCACTCGGCTAGATCTGAAATTAGATGAGGTAATATAATATTATCTAGAATTGATAAGTTCGGAATTATTATTACTAATTCAACTAATAACTAACAAAGCTATTTCCAAAATTAAACCTAGTTTAAAAACTAAACCTTAATAGATCTCTAAACTAAAAAGTTTAAGAAAATCAATAATACTAATTTAGAGAAAATTAAAAATCCAAAATAATCAAACTAATTAAAGCTTTTATTAAAAACAATATTGATTAACTCGGAATCAATATTTTTTAAAGATAAAATTAACTAAAAAGAATTACTAGAATGCTTTTCTTGAAAATAATAATTCTAAATCAATATTTAAAGCTTTTAACTATACCAAATCTTACTCCAACCAATCTCTTCTAGTTATTTCAAATAAAACTATTTTTAAAAAGAAAGGAACTATTTTGAGAATTATTCTCTTTCCCCAACCTTCTATTTCGACTAGTCCTAATTGAGAAGAGTATAAAATAGTTAACTAGAACTAATCTAAACTAGCTAGTATTGAATTAGTATTAGTTTATTTAGTTAAAATCAAAGAGAAGATTCTAGAATTTGATAAAATTATTTAAGAAATTATTAATAAAACTTATTTAGTTATTTCTAAGATATTTTATAAAGTTTTTGTTTATTTAATCGATTTTGAATATTATCTCTAATATTAGAGGTAAATAACTAGAACTATTTTTAAAAAACCAGTTAAATCTAATTATTTAATCTTAAAAACTTATAAAGTAATTTCATTTTTGAACTATTTAGATAAAATTAGCGAAAGAATATTAGCAAAAAGACTAGATTATTTAGCCGAGATTATTAGTTTATTATATAACTTTCAAATTAATAGAAGATTTAAAAAATCAGTTATTAATACTAAGTTATCACTAGTAAATAAAGTTCAAGAAAATCATTTAAAAGATTATAAAATATCGGTTTTATTTTTGAATATTAAAGAGGTTTTCGATTATATCTTAAACAATCAACTTTTAACTATTTTAAAAAAATTAAAACTTCCAATTAATCTTATTATTTAAACTAGTTACTTTCTAGAATACTAGCTACTTTATTTAAGTTTTGATAAATAATTAGAGGATTTTCAATCTATTTCAATTAATATTCCCTAGAGTAATTCAATCTCACCAATTTTCTTTTTAATTTATATTAAAGAGCTATTTCCATCGATTTTTACTTCAATCTAGTTATATATAAATGATATCGCGCTAGTAACTAACTTAACTAGTTTTAAAAAGAACTGTAAAATCCTAAAAAGAGAAATTAATAAATTATATATCTTGGAAGAAATAAATAATATCAAGTTTAATTTAGCTAAAACCGAACTAATTTATTTTTTCGGGGGTAAATAAGTTATTATTAAGATTAATTCGGTTAAATTACCGAATAATCAGTTAATATAACTCTCAAAAGTAATAAAGTAGTTAGAAATCTAATTTGATAATACTTTATATTTCAATAAATATATTTCAACTAGAATTAGTTAAGTTAAATCAATCTTTTTAAGAACTAATTAGCTAGTTAATATAGAAAATAGACTTTCACTTTATACTATATATTAACTATACTTTACTTATATTATTAGTATTTTAGATTATAAATCCTCTATATAGTGAAAAGAATAAATAAAATTTAAAAGTTAATTTCAATATTTATAAAATTTGGTATTTCGAAGGATTCTCGAGGTATTTAAAACTAGTTTAATAGTCTTTATAGAGATAGAAATTATTTTAATATCCTTTTCAAATTTGTTTAAATACTACTAATTATCAATATATACTTTAAACTTTTAAAATAATAGAAAATTATAATATATATTATACAAAAGAATTATAGACTTTAGAATTTCTAACTAAAGAGCTAACTAAATAGAAACTTATAGAACTTTATATATAAGAAGGAGATACTTAATAATAGATATTAAGATCAGCTAACTTACTTATTAAGTATCTAGTTGGTTATCCTTCTATATATATAAGTCTTATTTTAAACTACTTAGATTCTTTTCATAATATTCTTTATACTACCCCCCTCTTCGAAAAAAGTTTGTCCCGAGCGTCAACCTTATCTTTCTATATACCAACTTTAAAGAATTATCTCCTCTTATCTTTACTTATCTCAAAATTATTATCAGTATAATTATAATTATCTTCTCTATCCTCGAATAGCCTTAGTTATTATAATAACTTAGCTGGAAGCTTTAGGAGTATTTTATTAGTTAGATGAAACTCTTTTAATTTATATAGAACTATTTTGATATCGTTAGCTTTGTACTATATAAGGTTATCATTATAATTATACTAGGAAACTTGGTATTCTAGAGATTTCTATTACTTTTATATTATTAGGATATCTTCCACTTCCTATTCCTTATTATTGGTTATATTAATTAGTAATAATAGATTGTTCACTTAATCTAGAAGTGGGTTATTAGTTACTTATTATAGTTTCTTAGTAGGAAGTATATTATATATATATATTGAGGTCGGGAGATTAAGATAATATAAATATCCTATCTTCTTAATTATTCTGAATGAATTATTGATAGGGTAATTTAGCTTTTTCAATAATTATTAAATTGGAAGATATTATATATCTAGTTATATATAGTTACCTATATCGAAATCGATAGGTCGGTGATATATATTTATAGTTTGGGATATTCGTTCTTAGGTTTAAAGGATAGCTTCCTTAATATATACTAGAGTTTAGTGATTATAATAAATATATAATCATACTTTATCGATATTAAACTTATTAGTTGTTAGATAGTTATATTTCTACCAATTCTATATATTATTTAGTAAGCTTCTATAAAGAACTTTGTAAAATATAAGTTTATTAAGAGATTTATAAGGTAGAGTAAGTTAAATATAATCTATTATCGATAGAAAGTCTAATTAATTATCCTGATAGTAGCTAATAAAGAGCTTTAATTATTATTATAGATATTGATTATAGATCTTAGTTTAATTATTAGTTTAAGGATAATCTATAATTGATAGTATAATCTTTATATTTAGAATAGTATTGAATTCTTTCTAGAAAGTAAAGATAAATTAAAGGTTATAATTAGAGAATATTATAGTAGGGATATTATAATAGTGATAGATATAGTATAGATATAATTTAGTTTGATCTCGGGTAGTGATTGTTTTATAATAAGGGATAGTAATAACTTGTTTATTAAGATAATTAATTATTATAAAAATGTTATCGAACTTATATTTATTCTTATTGAAACTATAGTAATCTATAGTTATATATTTCTATATATAAGTTGGTATTAATAATAAATAAAACAACCTTAATATCTTATCTCTAGATATAATATTTTGTTTATAAGTATAGTAATTATATATATAGATTTTGACTATTTCGGAGAGATTCTGTTAGTAATATTGCTTAGTAATAAGTGAGATTATCTTCTTTATACTCGGATAAGTAATAGTTATAGAGTTGTAAATCTTATAGATTAAGAAGGTTTTTAGATTCTTATTATCGGAAATAATAAGTTGGTTATTATATAAAAGCAAGTTACCTTCAAATATTAGAAGTTTATAACCTTTAGAAGTTTATATATATAGAGTTTGAAGGGAATCCGTATTATAATTTATTTGGAGTATATAGTTAACTATCAAGAAACTTGGTAAGATCGGGGCTAGATTGAATATAGAGATTATTAGATTATTATTAGTAGATACTTAGAACTCTTCTGATAGAAAGTAGAGATCCAATTAGTATTCTTTAAAAAGTTATTAGATATATTATTCTTTCTTAACTTAGTTCTATAAATCCAATTCATTAATATATCAAGTTAGGATATTAGTTAAGAGATTCTGAATACTAGATTAATATATAATCAGAAAGTTATATTTACTAAGAAATTCTATTTATCTTACTTATTATATATTCAGAGCTTTGATAGTTATAAAGTATTCTAAGATTTTGTAATTGGTATAAATACGAATTTGATAAGAAGTATTAATAAGCTCAGTATACTAATAGTTTAATAATTTAACAATAGTAAATATTTCCTTATTATAAACCTTATAGTTCAACTTAATAGTAATTATTATTTTGGAGAAGAAAGTAATAGGAAACTAATAATCATTATATTTCTATAATAATATAGTAATAATTACTTTATTAGAAGTATCAGTCTTAATTATATATAGAAGTTTATAATTATAATATCTTAATAGTAGTATTATAGTTAATAGCTTCTTAAACTTATCGAATATATATTAATATATTTGATTGAAGTTGAACTTAGTATTTTATCTTATCAGTTTGTTTAGAAGTTTAATAATAATTCTATAATCTTTGATAAAGTATTGATAAAAGTTATAGAATTCTAGGAATGATTGAATACCTTTTATAATTAAAAGGTATTACTAGTTTTGGATTATAGAAACTTTCTTGAGATCAATCTCTACTTTATTGGTCGAGATAATAAATCCAAGGTATTTAATATATTTGATATCGAACTTATACTTCTTAAGATCAGTTTATAATCTAGTATTCTGGAGATACTATAATATTATTTTAATATAAACTATATACTCGAGTTCGTTCTCGGAATAAATTAGGATATTATTAAGATAAATAGTATAAAAGATATCTAAAAACTTAAAAAGTATATTATTTATATATTATTGGTATATTATTAGTCTATTAGTTAGACTAAAAAGGAGAACTTTATATTTATAAAATTTATATTTAGTATAAAAAGTAATATACTTTTTGAAGGTAGAGTCTATATATATATAATTAAATACTTATCGAATATCTAGTTTGGTAAAGATATAAATATAGGAGATTCTAACTAGAATCTTATCGATTAGTAGGAGAGGATAATAATCTTTATAGATAAGAATATTCAAAGTTCGAAAGTTGATATAGAGATATAAGTTATTATTAGATTTTTTTATAAATAAGATTGGTATTATATAAAGGGTTTGATTTAGCTTAATGAAACCTTTATATAAGTTCTTAGTAATATATTCCTTTATAATCTCTAACTCTTCTAGTAATATTTTGTATAAAAGATTGAATTTAAAAGCTTTCTCACCTTTATCTTTAAGGATAATTTTGTGATTATAGAAGTGATATAAAGGGAGAGTATTAGATTTTTATTTGGAGAAAGTAATAACAAAGTCTAAATACTTATTAGAAATAGAAGGTTTATTATTAGTTATACTTAAGGTATTTGCAATCTGAACTAGCTAAGTAGTATTTCTGTATAATTGGTATATAGTATATTTAAATAGAGTTATAATAATTATATTAAACTATACTTCAGATTCTTAAACTTCTTAGTATTCATTAATTAGAATATTAAGCTTTTATAGAGTTAAAGTAAAGATCTCTATTAATTCTATATAATAGTTCTATTTATAAATTAAGTAGAAAGCAGAACTAAAAATATTATTAATATTTATAATAGAGAGAGGTTTATATATTTTGGGTTGTTATAGAGGTTTCTGAATATATAGAGCTATAATTGAAAGTATTTTTACTTTCCTTTTAAGTTCTCAGTCTATTTATACTAAAGATAAAGAGTAATCTCGAAGGAATTATTTAGAGTTACTTATAAGTAACTAGAAAGTTTATTAAACTGATAATTCCGGGATAGGAATCTATTTTGAATATAACTTAATATAAGTAATCTGAGATTAATAAGTTTGTTAGAGTTATATTTGATAGTATTCCTAATAGATATCGAACTAATAATTATAATAATTAGTATCTATCTGAATAAGTTGGTTGGACTTTGACTATAGTAAGCTTTTAATTTTAATCTGATAGTTCTTTATATATCTGATTATTAGGAGTAGATCTTTTGGTTATATAAATCTATACTTTGTATAATTAATAAGGATTCGGCTTTTAGCTAGTTATAAGCTTTCTAAAATTATCTTATTTGCTCCCAAAGTAGTGATTAGAAAAGGAAGGAAAGTTTGGGAGCGACTATTAATATTGAGATTTAAAAGAGTATAATATATAATTCGAGATCTATATTAACCAATATACTTCTTGATAGCTAAAGGTCTAGAGAGAGGTTTATTAATAGGTTTAAGAATATATAAAAAGGTTTTTAAGAAGATAGTATTAATAAAAGCAATATTATTTGTTCTAGAATCTAGAAGGTATTAAGTTTGAACTTTGATTTAATTCTTACTAATATTATAAAAGTATAATATAAAGTTCTAACCTATAAGTTTTATTAGATCCAAATACCTTATATCTCTTATTATATTTAGGAAGAAGTCTTTTCCTAAATATTATCTTTTACTTAGTTAAGCTCTTGATAATAGGTTATAATAATAACTTTATTAGTATAAAAGTCTTATTTCTCGATCTTTTTCTTTATAGGATTATAATTATAAAACTTATCTTATTCTATAATCTCTTCCAAAATATTAACTTAGAGAGATCTATATATAAGGAGTATAATAGAGTTAACTTAGTAGTTATCTAATATAGAGGAAGAATAATTAAAATTGTTTGTTAGCTATAAGTTATATTGGTTAGTGAAATTGCAAGGATAGAGCGGAGGTTATATAAAGTTTATACGAAATTAAGGGTTTCTACTAAGAATATTAGAATTAGGAATTACTTAAGGAGAAGCTTCAGATATAGATCGGTTAAGGATAGCTTTAGATTATATAAAGGAAATATTAGTATTTCTTATATTAGAAGTTACTTAAGAGTATTTCTAGAAGATATATTCCTTAATAATATATTCTACTATATCTATTTAGATATATATCTTATAGAGCTCTTCAATTGTAGTAGTATATTCTTATATAAAGATTTCTGATAAATAGAGGAAATCGGCTATCTAATACTTAAGTTCTTCGATTAAGTTATTATCTTTATAATTAGCTATAGTAATAATCTAGTGGAAGAGTTGATAGAACTTATTATATATTCTTAGTTTTGTAAATCTTGATATATATAAATCTTAGAATTTATTATAAATATACTAGTATTTAATAAGGTTAATCAGAAATCGAGTAACTAATTAGGTTAGCTTAACTATAGTAAGTGGAGAGTTCTATATATACTTATCTTATAAGAAATATAATATAGTTCTCTTAATATTTTCGAGAATATATAATCTATATTCTATCTCTATTAGAAGTATTATCTAATAGATAGTTAAATATTTCTTGATCAATTATAGTTAAAAGAAAGAGTATAAGGTTTGTTTATTATCCAATTTGATATATAAGTTAGTTATTTTAAAATAGTAAACTGATTATAATAGGGTTGATATACCTCGAAAATATTCAACTATCAGATTAGTTAATTCCTTTATAACTTCTAAATATTGATATAGTATATTAGAAGCTATTATAAAACTACGGTTCTGTTTTATAATGGGAAGAGGGATATTCAATAAATATATTCTGAGAATGGGTAAAGTAGAGTTCTATTCCGGTATAGAGTTATTAGAACTCTTGGAATATATAAATAGGGTTAAAGAGTATTAAGTATCAATATATATAGATTATTAAAATAGTATATATAGTTAAGTATAAAGTTGTATAACTTTAACTTGAAGGTCGGTTAATAATTAATAATTAGAAGTTACCTCTATTATAGGAATCGTATTATGATTCTGATGTGAGGATCTGATATTTATATTAACTAATAGTTTAGGATTAATTATTTCTTGATTACTATTATTATTTTCAGAGTATTAGAGGTTTTATAATATCTCAAAGAAATTAAGGATCGAAAGTTTTAATTCCTAAGAGTCTCTAAGTAGTAATATTCGGCAAAAAACACCGATTCGAATAGATAGTTATATATTATTTATAATATAGATTAGAAGAAAATATAGAATAAAAGGGTATTAGTATTATAGTATTATATATCAACTTGGTATCGGAATAAGTTTTCTTCCAACTACTAATAATTGATCGGATTACTATTATCGTTATAAGGAGATATTATTAAAGAAGATATTATTTATATAATTACTAGATAGCTAGAGAGAATTGGTATTTGAGTTAGAAATAATATAATATATATTATATAAAAGAATTATAGACTTTAGAATTTCTAACTAAAGAACTAACTAAATAGAAGTTTATAAAGCTTTATATATAAGAAGAAAATATTTAATAGTAGGTATTGAAATCAGCTGACTTATTTGTTGAATATCTAGTTGGTTATCCTTCTATATATATGAATCTTGCCTCAGGTTACTTAGATTCTTTTTATAATATTCTTTACAAAAATCATTCAATTTTCAAAGAAATCTAAACTAAATTGAAAATTAATTATTATTTTCAAGATTATTTAATATCTATCCAAAAGGAAATAGTTAAATTAATCTAAATAAAGCGAATTAGATATTTAATATATTCTTTAGTTTAGTTTCAGTATTTAGAATCGATTAGTTTATTTAAATTTCTATTTTGAACTACTACTTTTTATTTAATCGAAATTAGTAAACTATCTAAAAAGCTAGAAACTGAAAATTATAAAAACTTGGTTATTTTACTAGCTCCGAACTAATACTTAATCTATATTGATAGATTAAAATTAATAGATTAAAAAGAGATTGGAATCAGTTTAGTTCTTTTTAACTTTAATTAGAAACTAATCTAGAGATCTAGCTGGAATATTAGAACTAGTTAGCTAGTTTATAACGGCGAACTAGCCGGAATAACCGAAGAAATCAAACTAGTAAACGAAATAATTCAAAAAGATCAAAAATTCATTATTTTCTCAGATAACCAAGTTATTTTATAAAGATTAAAATTACTTAGTAATAAACCAAAGCAAAATCAAGTAATACTAGTATATAAAGCTAGCCGAGAAATAATTAGAAAAGAAGTTAAAATCAAATTAGTTTGGATTCTAAACTATTTCGAAATACTAGATAACGAAAAAGCGGATCTATTAACCAAATCGGGAACTAAAATGGATTTAGTAATTCAAATAACTAGTTTCAACTACTTAGAAGTTCAAATTAAACGAATTAAAAATCAGAAGTGGTTAAAATCTCTTTTAAAAACTTTAGAAACTATATCGGAAGCTAGTTTGCTTAGCTCGACTAGTTATTTAAAAATTTTTAAACCCACTTCTCGAAATTATATTCAAATTCCAAATTCGACTAAAAAAGCTATTATTAGTATCTTCTTCTAATTGAAAATTAGATATAACTATTTAAAATCATATTTATATTTATTAAGGTATACTAATACTAATAAATATATTTATAGAGCTAAAGAGATTCCTAAATATTTATTTTTAAGTTGTTCTCTTTTTAGTCTAGCTCGGAGCAAGCTAAAAGATAAACTAACTACAAATTATTTATTACTTCCACTTCTTCTTAATACTACCCCCGGAATCGAAGCTAGTATCGCTTATTTAAGCGAGACAAAAATTTGTACCTGAAAATATTATCTAGCTCGAGAGCTAGTTGAGGATTAGATTGGATATTTAAATTGGAATGATTTTATTTTCATTATTATCAAATTGATAATTTCATTATTTTTAGTTATTTTCATTTACTAGAACTAGTTCCTCACCATCTCTTGATACTATTTGGTTTAAAAATATATTTAAACACTATTTATATTTAGCTGCTAGCAGCCTTCAGCCGCTAGCCGACCTACTATAATCTTAGATTCAAAAAGGTTGTTAAAATAATAAATCAATCAATCAATCATTTATAAATCCGAATTATAAAATTAAATTTCTGAAATAATACTAATATAAAAGTTAGATATCAAAATTATATTTATAAGAATAAGATCTTTAATATTAGATTTATATATATTATAAAGATAATTCTTAATTATATACTTTTTATAATTAATAATATTAAAAGAGGATATTTTATATTCTATAATATTATTTAAGATTATTTAATTATATTCTCTATTATTTAAAAGATTAATATTATTAACTAAATAGATAGTTTTATAATTAACAAAAAAATATTATTAACTAAATAATAATAATTGATAATAACTAATAAAATATAGATTTCTAAATTATTAGTTTTCTAAATTAGTTATAAATTAATAATTATATTAATAATCTTTTTTAAGAATAGAAAGAAGATTAATAATATATTTAGTTAGTGATTTTATATTCTTTATTAGTTATTATAATATATAGAAAGTTCTAATATAGAAAATTAAGATATTTAAAAGTTCTTTTAATATTTTATTTAGTTAAAGTTCTATTTCTAATAATAATAATTTTTCTTTATATAACTAAAATAAGATATTTATAATCTTTAATAATCTATTTATATTTATTAGAATTTGTTTTATTAGTTTATTAAATTTAGAATTAATAAAGATAAATAACTTTATTATAATTTTGAAATTTTTGGAAATTATAGAATTATCTTTTCAAACTTAATTTTATATCTTTATTATCTGAATTTTTATTAACTTTCTTATTCTATTAAATATTACTACTAAGATTGATTATATTATTAATAAATATAAAACTCTCTTACTTTTTAGATTTTTAGAATAAATAGTTATAAAACTTCTATAAATAAAACTATATTATTTAAAAGTTATAATAAATCTTCTAAATTATATATTTATAATAATCTTATTAAACTAATTCTCTATTTATAAAGTGATTATTGTTTTATATATTATTTTAAAGAAAACTATTATATTGAAAGTTTCTTTAAATTAAGAAATCTTATATATAAATATTTGAATAAATACTTTATTTTATTTAAAGTATTATTAGTTTAAATCAATTATATTATATTTAACTTATTCGAATATATTAAAATATTCGAACTAAATTTTATTAATAATAGTTATATCTATAAAAATAAGATATTCTTTAAATAATATAATGATTCTCTTGAGAATAATTATAAAAAAGTTATTTTCTTTAAGAGGTATATCTAATATATATATATTATTCACTATATTAATAATCTATTAATATACTTTCTTAAATACTTTATAATAGAGATTATAATTAGATTTGATTTTATAATATTCCTTTTCAAAAAGTAAATATAGATTTTTAATATTATTAAAGATTACTTTCTATAATTAATTAAATAATAGAGATTTTTAAATATTTAGTTTTTAATTATTATTTTTATTCTTAATAATATTAATTATAAGAATATTCTTAAGAACTTTAATATATTCTGAAAATATTTTCTTATATTAAATTTAATAGATTTATTAAAGTTAAAAGTATTATATTAGTTAATCTAATTTAGTAACTAGTTTGGTTTTATTAATATCTTTAGATATAATAATCTTGGATAAATAAGATTATAAGATTAGCTAGATATAATAATTATATAAGAAGTAAATATAGTAAATAAAGATATTTAATAAATAATAATAGTTTTAAATAATGAAAGTAACTTTATTAGATTAGATTTATAAATTATTATATTATAAATACTTTGTAATCAAAATATAAGATCGAGAATTTGAAATACTAAAATTAATTATTTTCTTTCTAATTATTAAATTTTTTGATTATTATTTATAGATAATCTAGAAAGTTAAACTTTTTATAATCGGATTATAAAGTAAAGTTTTTCAAATTAAAAAGTATATATCTTCAAATCTAATATTTGGAGAAATAGTTATTTAGATTAATTAATTATTTCAATCTATATATTATCTACTATATTATTCACTTTTATAATAATTATTTATATCGAAATTTTGAGAGATATTAATAGTATTTATAGATATTAAATAAAAGATATTAATAATATTTTATTTATAAATAGATAATTAAATAGAATAACTAAACCAAATCTTGAAAAAATATTTATAATATTATATCAATTATGGATAAGATAACTAGATAGAATTATTGTTATTTTTCTAGTTTATATATAATATATCGAAATAAGAGATAGTAATAATAATATTAATCTATATTAACTTTAGATTCTAATCAAAATTTTATAATATATTATTATTTTAATATACTAATTCCAATATAATAATAAAGAAGATTGAAGAATTAAAAAACTTTTAAAAATAATTATTATTAAATATCAAGTTCTTTATTATAAGATTAATAGAATATTATAACAAAAGATATAATATAATATTTATATTTAAAAAGAGAAATAAAGTTTATCTTTTATAATAAAATCTTAATATCAAATGATTAAATAATAAACTAGATTATAAGAAATTTAGATTATTCAAAATTGATAAAAGAATTGGACTAATAAATTATAAATTAAAATTACTAAATATAATAAAGATATATTTAATATTTTATATATCTTTATTTGAATTAATATTAGATAAAATAAAATATTAAATATTTTATATATTAAAATAAATTTTTAGAATTAAATACCGAATATAAAATTGAAAAAATATTAGATTATAAATATATAAGAAACAAAATCTATTATTTGATTAAATAAAAAAGATATTTATATTCAGAAAATATTTAGAAATTTAAATAGAATTTGAATTATCTAGAGAAATTAATAAAGTTTTATTAAAGAAATCCGAAATTATTATTTAGATAGAAAAGTATATATTATTTATTAAACAGAATTTGAAAATTAAGAAATTAATTTTAAAAGAACTAAATATCTAAAGAACTTATTTAATTTATTTAATTCGTTTTCTATTTCAATTTTTTCTTTTCTTTAAACTTTTTCAATTTCTTAACTATATATAGATTATATTATAATATTTTTCAAAACTTTTTATAAAGAATCTCTTTCTTATATTTAAATTAAAATGAATATATTAAAATCTTCTTCTTTTTATAATAAATATATTCTTCTCTAAATAAGATTTTCAACTATTTATTATAAAAATTCCTAAATATATTATAATAACTATTACCGAAATTTTTTATATATTTTCTATAATAATAATTATTAAGTAAATATAATAATTATATTTAATAGATATTATAACTTCTATTAATTTAAATCTTTTATAAATAATATATTAACTTTTAATTAAACTAAAAAGATAATTAATTAATATAATAAAGAAAGAATTAAAGAAATAAATAAAGATATTCAATAAATTTATTAAAACTATTATAATAAATATTAAGATAATATTTAATTAGAAGGATAATAATCTTATAAATTATAAAGTTTAAAGATTTTAAATTCAGAATTATTTAATGATAATATGAAAGAATTTCAAATAGAAAGAATAATTATTTTATTAATTCTATTAATTGAAATTAGTAAAATAAATAAAACTTATTTATCTTAATAATTAAGATTACCAGAATAAATAAAATAAAGATATATATAAATAGATAATATTTCTTTAATATATAGAACTTTATCTTTAATTCAAATAATAATTCATTATTTAGTTATTATTATTTTAACCTTTTTACTATTTAATTCCTTATTTATAAGTTATAATATATATTATTATATTCTAATATCGATTTCTATATAATATTAACTAAATAAGATATAATAATATAATAAAAATACTAAATTCTAGAAATGGATAATTATTATAATAAAGAATAATAGATTTTTAAAAAGAGGGATTATTTATTATATATTATTAAATATAAGTTTTAAAATAGAATTATTATATTATTATTATAATAATCTAATAATAGAATATTATAGTTTTTCAAAAATCTTTAAATTATTATTATAAAAGAATTTCTAATTTAATATAAAATTGAAGATTAAATATTATATAAATATTTATATAATTTATTAAAAGATAAAAGTTAAAAAATATTTATAATATAGAAAGTTAAATTCTTTTCTCTTTTCGATTAAATTATAATAAAAGATTATAATAATTATAATAAACGTTTTTAAAATCTTCTATTAAATAAATATAATAATTATATTAATAACTTTATTTTGATAATTATTAATAAGTTTATAAAGTTTATATAATATATTCTTATAATTAAAATAAATAATATTTTTATATTTATAGAGATTTTTATATAAAAGATTTTCAAAAACTTTAAAATACTAATAAATATTATTACTAATTATAAAATATAATTTATTTTTTCTTTCTAATTTATATTCTAAATTTTATTTACTATTTATTATAAATTAAATATAACTTTTCGATTATAGATTAATAAATAAATAAAATATCAAAATTAGAATTTAGAATATTATTTTTATTATTATTATATATATAATTAAAGCAATTATATAGCGAAATTAGTATTAGTAGAATTTATATATAATAATTTATAATATTTTATTATTAATATATTTATATTTATTACAAGATAACATTTTTAATAAAGAAATACTTTTTATTAAAAAAAGAATTAAAATACTAATTAGAAAATATATTTTATTAATAATTTATTTCTATATTATATAAGTATATTAAAAGAAATTTTATAATATAAAGTATTTATTATAATAATTTCAAGTTAATAATATAATATTTATATAGATTTATATAGAATATCTTTAATATCAAAAGAATTTATTTAAAAAGACTTTTTATCTTCATTATCTTTATATTAACTATATAAAATATCTATAATATTATAATATTCGAAGTTTATCTTATTTTCAAAATTAGTAAATATTCTGATTTTCGATTTATCGATTAATATAATTTCTTTTAAGATTAGATTATCTATTCTAACTATTAACTTTATATTTTAAGAATTAGTTATCTCTTCAATATTATTAGATTTAGTTTTAATTATATTTACTATTTAATCTATAGACTGATCTTTAGATTTATATTTATTATAATTATTATTACTTTCTTTATAATATAGATTATTATATATAAATTATAAATTATTAAAAGGACTTTTATTATTATCTTTATTAAAGTTATTATTCATCTTTAAATTCTATTTATAGGTTTCTTCTAAACTTTATTTATTAATAAGTTATAAAGTAATCTTTTTAATAATATTATAAAGATCAATTTTATTATTACTTTTAAAAATAGAATTATTAAAATTCTCGACTATATTTATATTAATTATTTAAAAGATCTTTATTAATTATTTCTTAGAAATAATATCTCTAGATTTAGTTTTATAAAAATATATAATATTCTTATTAAAGATAATATTCCAAATAATAATAATCTATCTAAATATCGGAATCTAAACTTTATGAATCAATATACTAAATATATATCCGATTAAATAATTTAAATATATTTTAAAATTTACTTTATAATCTTTTTTATTAGTTTCCAACTTTTTATCTTTATTAAGAAGATAAATATAATATCCGAATTAATATATTCTATTCTAATTTAGATATAGATCAATATAGATTTTGATAATTATAATAAAATTATAGAATCTTAAATATTATTAAAATTATAAATCAAGAACTTTATTTAAAGTTCTAAAATTCCTTATTTCTAATAAATTGATATTATAGAGATAAATTATAATTATAATAATCTTAAATTAAAAGTTTGATAAAAAGTTGATTTAGATTTATATTTTTATCGATTTGTTAATAATCTTCTATTTTGCTCTTTTTAATATATTATTAGATTGATAAATATTTACTAATAATAACTTTATTTTAATCCCTTTTTATTTAGTCTAATTCTCAAAGATAATATAATTTTTGATAATTATAATAGAAATATTATTATTTTATTTAATAATATATATAGATAGATTATATTGATATTTTATCTATATTTTAAAGTTAGAAATTATATAGAATATCTTTATATAGTTCTTATATTATAATAGAAAATCGAAAGTTTTATTACTATATACTTTCTTGATAACTAAGAATTATAACTTATTATTAAATACTTTTAAAAAGTTGAAAAGATTTTATATAACTTTAAAGAAGAGTTTTTCAAATTATTTTTTTAATAATCGATAATTAATAATCTATTTAATATATATTATAGAATAATCTTTATAATTGATTTATTAGATATTTTCAATTTTCACTTTTTTTACTTTATTTATTAATTATTCCAAAGTAATTTTATTAAAATATTCTATATAATTATATTATATTTATATTAAATCCAACCTTATAAAAATAGGATCTCGGGATTAATTATAGTATTTTCTGATCTTATAATTTATAATTAGATATATTATTATAATATTACTTATAAATATAAAATATAGAATAACTTTTTAAATTATAAAAAGACTAAATTATATTTAGGAAAGTAATTATAATGATACTTTTCTTTATTAGATCAAATTTTAATATCTTATCAAAATTATAAATCTATAAACCTAATTCTGATAAATATATTTTAGAGATAATATTAATATAGAAATCTAGAATTAATATTATATTAATCAATATAAGATTTTTAGTTTTTTTATTATTATCTTTATTAAGAATTTTCTTAATAATATATATTCCGCACTTTATAATTAGAAGTGATAATATATTATATTTGATATAATTATTATCGAGAGTTTGGATATATTTACTATTATCAAAAAGTGAGATATTATTTATTAAATAAACTATTTTATAATTATTAAGAAGATTAGAATTTACTAGATAATACTTATTAATAATAATTAATATAGAGAAGATATTAAGATTATTAATCTATATAAAGTTAAAAGAAATAATTATATTGATAACTTTATTTAAGAAGAATAATAGAGAATTTATAAAGTTCTTTATATTACTTAATTTAATATCTTTCTTAAAGATAATCTTTCTCAAATCTTTTTATTTAATATTATTATATCTTTCTTTTATCTAATAGATATTAGTTTCTAAATAACTATATTTCAGAGATTTACTTTATATTATATATTTTAATATATTATAATATTCTAATTTCTAATAATATCGAGATTTTGAATCTTCAAACTAAAGAGTAAAATAATATAAATAGAATATTTTCATTTTATTATTTCTATTTTATTCTTTTCTATTAATAGACCTTAATAATTAATAATTATTAGAACCTTATTTTAATATAGAGTTTTCTTATAAAGATATTCTAATTATAAATATTTCTTTACTTTTAATATTATAAACTTTAATTTCGATAAAATTATTAATAATTCTAATATAGTTATTAAAGATCTAAATAGAAATTCCGAGTTATTAATTTATTTCCATTTCAATTAATTAATTTTCTGTTAGGGTTATATTAATAGAGAATTATAAAGATTATTTAATAACTGGAGGGTTACTAGAAGGTAAATATAAAGTATCAATTGAAGATAAACTAATTACTATTAATCTCTCTTTTCTCGATCTTCCTTTTTATCTCTCAACTTCTAGAATTAAATTCCGTTCCTTAACTATATAATCTCTTTCTGATCTTTCTAGTAATAATTTCTATTTTGATCCTTAAATCTTCTTTTTATTCTATAATATTATCTTTCTCTCTAGATTGGCTTTATCTTGGCTATACTAGATATCTATATTATCTATATTATATAAAGTATTTACTTTTTTATATAAATATCTATTACTATCTAATCATCGCTTAATAATACTTATTATTTATATTTATTAATAGTTATAAGATAACTATTCTTATCTTTATCAAATCTAATTATCCTTCAATATAATTTCGTAGTAATTAATTCTTTATTAATTAGAATATATTTCTATAAATCTTCAGATTACTATTTAACTATAATACTAGATATCTAATATATTCCTTTCTCTTTTGGATATATTATAAATAGTGAATATAGAGAGCTAATATCGTTACTAATATTATTATTATAATTAGTATAATATTTTATATATAATCTAATTTTGTTATTTTTATATTGAAACTATTATAAGTAAATATATTTTCTCTATAAATAATATTATATAACTAGTTTCTATTATATAATTTATCTAATTTCGGGTATAACTATTTTAATTAATTCTAAATATTCTTCTTCTTATTATTATTTTGGAAGTAATATATTATCTATAAATTTAACTTTTTTAACTATCCAAAACCTTCTTTATTATAATATTTTCTATATTTATAACTATATCTATACTTCTACTTTGGTTATCCTATATTTCAAATTAATTATATTTATTATTACTATTTTATCTTTCTTATATTTATTATATCTTTTTCTTTAGATAATAAAATTATTAATTATTCTATTAATATTCTAAAACTAATCTATTTCTACTATCTTTACTATTCTAAATATTTTGTTTATAATTCTATAATCTGTTATAAATAGAATATTCTGAATACTTCTTATTATACTTATTACTATTAATAGAGATCTATTTATAATAAAGTAAACAAATTATATTCTTCGATTATTTAGTATTAATCTTTCTAGATTTCTTCTTAGTTTTATACTAAGGTTAATAAATTTATACTTTTGACTAACTAATATATTATTTTATATAATAAAGTTATTAATAACTTGTTATAAAACTATTTAGTTTCTATTCAATATTATTATATCGGGCAGGTTAAAATCTTTATTATAAAGGAGAAATAGGATAATATTAATAAATTAAAGAGAATAAAGGAAATTAGATTTATTAATTTGAAGTTGATAAACTAACTTAATATTATTATGAAGGGTATATTAGATATTATATATTACTTTATAAGTTTTTCCCTTATCTTATCTTTATTTTAATTCTATTAATTAATTATAATTTTCAAGATCTGCCTTCTATTTATTATTAATAATAATAAAGAAGTTTTATTTATTGAATATTATTATTTATCTCCACTTTCTAAGTATTATTTAAATATTGATAAAAATAAAGATAAGGATCTTATTATTAGTAAATTTATTACTAGACTATCTAATTCGAATATTTATTCTCGATCTAATATTATCCTAGTTTCTCTATATAATTTTATTAAAAACAATTTTATAAAAACTCTTTCTTATAACTATTCTTAAAGTTCTTTTAATTCTTTAGATAGTAACTATTATAATAGAGGTGAAAATAAAGATAAGGATATAGAAGATAGTGAAATTGATATAATTAGATAATAATATAAAGTTGGAAAAATAATAGTAATATAGAGTTAAAGAAATCTGGATTCTTTTATTTAATCTTAATATAGAAGGAATTATAAACTAGATATAGATATTAGGAACTTATATAGTCTTCTTTCTTATTAATAATATTATTAGTTTTTAAAATTGTAATTTATAGATTTTTCATCTTTATTTTGTATTTAGCTATCTTATAATTTGATTTTGTTATATTAGAAATTTCAAATATTTTTCAATAACTTCTTATAACTATAATAGATTTATTTCTAGTTTCTAGATATTTTTTATAGATATATATTTCTTCTATTATACTAAATATTATCTCTTTCTATTCTTTTCTCGATAATTTTATATTAATTCTACTTTCTATTCTAATTAATCTTCTATCTAAATTAATAATAATTCTATTACTTTATCTTTATAATCTATTTATAATTCTAATAAAGAAATATAAAAAATATTATAGATTCGGAAATAGGATAGTAACTATATATAATATATTTAATTATAACTACTAATATATTTAAGAATTGTAAATAGATCTAAATATTTATCTAATAATTTTATATTCGGTTTTAACTATTTAATATTATAGAATCTAATTATAATATAATCACTAACCTGAAATTATTATGATAAATACTTTATATTATAAAACTTCTTCTAATATTTCTATATAGTATAAAGATAAGTTACTAATAAAATATATTCTCTATTAATATTTCAATTCTCTTTTTAATAAAAGTATCTCTTTACTAAGAATATTATTCTCGATATTCTGAATATATAATATATAGTTATAAAGAATAACAAATAGAGATATACTAATAATAGAATATTATAAGTTATTATATATAAACTTTATAAATATTAACTTCGATATCTAATCGCTTTAGTTATATATATAATAATAATAAAGATAGTATTTTAAAATCTGATTTTAATATTCTATCTACTTATTAGTTTATAATCAGAAAACTATATTTAATCTATAATAGATAGTAAATAAGAAGTAGAATATAGATTAGAAGAAAGAAATAAATTATATCTTATAATTAATAGTAATATTTATTAATACTTCAAAATCTTTAAAAATCTTTTATATAAAAATCTCTATAAATATAGAAATATTAACTATTTTAATTATAAAGATATATTATATAAACTTTATAAATCTATTAATAATTACTAGAATGAAATTATAAATATAATTATTATATTTGTTTAGTAGGAGATTTATAATGAAGTTCATTATAATCTCTTATTATAATCTAATCGGAAGAGAAAAGGAACTTGACTTTTTATATAATAAATATCTTTTAACTTTCGTTCTTTAATAAACTATATAAATATTTATATAATATTTAATAATTAGTTTTATATCAAACCAAAAATACTTCTATAATAGTAATTTAAGAGTTCTTAAAAAACTATAATATTCTATTACTAGATTATTATAATAATAATATAATAACTCCGTTCTAAAACTTATATCTAGTAATATATTATAAATAATCTCTCTTTTCAAAAATCTATTATTCTTTACTAAAATATTTATTCACTTTTAGGATTTAATATTTTTATTATATTTTAATACCGATTTATACTTCTTTTCTTTAATAAAGTTATTATCTTATTGAAATATTAGAAAAGTATTTAGAATTGATTTCATTATAGATTTATATATTATTTCGGTTATTACTATTTATAACAACTATAGAATATACTATTTATAATTAATAATCTTATTAATAAACTTAAAGATAATCTTTTTCTTATATATATAGTTTAGTTCTATTATTATAGATCCGGTTTTAAAGATTCGATAATATAGATATAAAGTATTAACTAATATTATTTTAATAATTTCTATAAGAATCTATTTATATCGATATAACTCCAATCCTAATTCAGATTATAAATAGAGAAGTGAACTATTACTATTTATATTAAATTTATATATATAGCTCTTTATATATAAACCCCTTATTATATTATATATTCTATAAAGAATAAGTTTCGTTTATTTCCTCTATATTACTTTTAGTAACTTTAATATTTATATCTTATTTTAATAGTTTAATACTATTTTGTAAAGGATTAGTTTATAAAAGATAAAATAAATCTAATTTCCTAATATTATCTCTCGAAGAGAAAATATTTACTTTCTATCTAAATAAAATACTTTTATTTATAAACCAGATCTCAATATTATAATTTATTATTATTACTATATTTAGACTCTATAATTTTATTTATAAAGTAAAAAGTAAAATATCTTTATTATCAATAATCTCTTATTAATAATCTAACTTTCTTAAAAAGTTATCTATAGAATTAGTTTTATCTAGATAATATTTAATTACAAAATCAAATTTAGTTAGATTCTCGATTTATCTTATTTAATAGTTAT
The DNA here is from genome assembly GCA_002946425.1 of Rutstroemia sp. NJR-2017a BBW. NCBI lineage: Eukaryota > Fungi > Ascomycota > Leotiomycetes > Helotiales > Rutstroemiaceae > Rutstroemia > Rutstroemia sp. NJR-2017a BBW. The sequence continues at coordinate 35,155 of NJPT01000098.1, forward strand.
TCAACTTCTTCTTAATTATAAAGTACTTTAAATTATTATAATCTATCTTAATTATAATAACTTTTTATATATATTATAAATAATAATACTAATATTTGAAATTTATAATTATAACTATTAGTTCGAGATTATAGATCTTATATCTAAATTCAGAACTTTATAATTTATATAAATAGAAAGTAATAAAGTATTATTAATTTAATAATCCTTTATTATAAAGTTAAGATAAGATATTAGTAATTATAAATTTAGATATATTAGTTTCTAAATAGATTCTCTTCGAAAAATCAAAATATTTAAATATAAAAATAGAAGTAAATATATCTTTTAATTACTCGAATATTATTTATACTTTATCTATTATTCAGAATATTTTTATTATATCTTTTAGTAAATCAGAAAATAATTAAATAACTTTTGAATAGCTCTTAATAAACTATTTATAGAAGTTAATAAAATCAAGAAAGATTTATATCTCTTGATAAGTTTTCAGTAATAATTATTCTTGGATTATAATAATATATCCTTCTTCTATCTATATATCTTCTATTCTAATAATAAATCTTAGAAAGTTAACTTCTATAAATCCAAACTTATATTTCTTAAAGTTAATATAAAGTTTGAACTTTCTAAATTTCTATAATATCTCTATTATAATATTATAATATTTACTTTTATCTTCTAAATAGATAAGAATATTATTAAAATAGATAATATAAATAATATTAATTAGTTCTACTAAAACTTTACTAATATAAATTTAGAATATAGTTAAAGTATTAAATGACCTAAAGGGAATAATATAATATTTATAATATTTATAATAAGTTCAGAAAGTTATCTTTTATTTATTATTCTTTCTAATTCTAATATTATAGTAAATATCTTTTAAATCTAGTTTTATAAATACTTTGATCTAATCTAATCTATTTAATATCTTATTTATAAATAGTAATAATATCCGATCTTTAATAATAATCTTATTAAATCTATAATAATTAATATAAAGATATAGATCTTTATCTTTTTTCTTGATAAATATAATAAATATATTTATAATACTAATTGAATAGTATATTTAGCTCTTCTTTTTATATATCTTAAGATATTTTTATAAAGTTTAAAATGTAAAATCTAATAATAAATATAAAAATCCAAAAGATAATATTATACTCAATTTGAAGTTAATTCAATATTTCATTATATAATAATCAAAAAGAATACTAATTTTCTTTTTATCAAAAATATCTTTATATTTCTAATACTTTTATAATAATTATATATTTCTTATCTTAATTACTTCTAATATCTTTCTTTCTTTATCTTATATATTCTTTTATTATTATAATATTAATATATAGATATCAAGTTATCTTTATCTTATATAATAAATAAATCTTTTTATATCTATTATTTCAATCTTGGATAATATAATATTATAATATTATATATATAATAACTAATCGATAATAAAGTTTATAGTTTTAAATTATAGAATATTTAAAATTAAAGTTATTTCTGGGATTTCAAAATTATATATAATAAAATAATAATTAGATTTAATCTATTTATTAATCGAATTATTATAAGATAATTTGAGATTATAAATATTATAAATATAAATTATCTTCTTATTTATAATATACAAATTTATTAGAAAGTAATTAAAGAGATTCAACTATTTATAATTAATTATAAAACTTTATATTATATAGTTTTTCTTTATTTTACTATCTATTAATATTTCTTTTATTCTCTATTTATTTTATTTTTATATTTATATTATAATAATTTTTTTCCTTTTTTTTCTTTTATTTCTTTGAGAATATCTAATTATTTAGAGATAATATCGATTAAATAATTTTATTTTCTAATAATTATAAAGTTATTATATTTTATAATAGATATATATTTATATAATATTCGGATTTACTATATTTATAATAAGTTACTATTATAATCTATTATAATATTAATAATAATTTTTATTGATATAATCCAGTTTATTATAATTATAATATCTCTAATTAGATTATATTTTATTTCTTTCTTTTTATTTCTAATTAATATTTAGTTAATTATTATTATCGATAATCTCTCTATTTTATTGAAATAATTTTTATATAATCTCTAAATAGATAACTTTTTGACTTTATTTTAATAATAATTATTATCTTTATTTTAGAAAATATTATTTACTTTTTTTAATCTTTTTATTAAATTAATAAGATTTTATTAATCTTTAGAGATCTTATTATATTATATAATTCTCTTTTATAAATTAGAATTAAGTTTTGTAAAAAGTTTCTTTTTTTTCTTTTCTATATTAATTATATCTAGTTTATATTTTATATTATCTAAAAAAATAATGAAATCAATAATTAATTATTTTAGTTTTTATTTAACTTTTTTATATTTAATAGATATATTAAATATCTGATTATCTCTATTTATAATAAAATCTATTATATATATAATAAATTCTTTTTATATTATCTTTACTTTTCTTACTTTCTTTTTTTATAATATAGATAATATATTTTGTAGATAAGAAGAAATTAAAGTTCTATTAAGTTATCTATATTATCTTAAATACTAGTATATATTTATATTATTACTATTATTACTAGTATTTATACTATTATATATTATCCTAATTACTTCCTTTTTTAATAAAAGATAATATCTTTATCAATACTATTCTTTTAATTTATTCTATTAATATCTCCTTATTAATTAATTTAACTATCTTTTCGTTATCTATTTCGAAGTAGATCTAATTACTAAAACTTAATTAGAATTTAAGATAAGTATATATAAGAATGATAACTTTAAAATATCTTTTGTTAATATTATCTAGAATTCCCTCGATTATTATTATATTCTCGATCTCTTTCTATATTATATTATTCACGATATATTTCTTATCTTTCTTTAAAACTTTATCGATATTATTATATATTATCAATAATTAATCTACTTAAAATACTTTACTTTTTTCAAGAGCTTTTTATAGAAAGGTAATATAAATTATAATATATAATTGGATCTTTACTATACTAAGAACTTATATTTATATTATAATATATTATATATATAATAGAGATATTAAAGTAGTAATATCAGTAATAATCTTTATAATCTTATATATTTATTCAAATAGATTCGCTATTATAATTCTCTTTATTATCAATATATATAATTTAGTTTCGCTATTTAATATATTTATTTTGGTAGTATTATCTAGTATATCTCTCTTAATATTTTTATTTTATATTAATCTTTTCCACTTTCTACTATTTAATATCTCTATTATAATTATATTCTTTATTCAATATCTAGTTTATAATATCTCTTTATAATATCGAATATATCTAAACTTGAATTTATTCTATTAAACTAAATTCTTTCTAGGAATTTCTAAATAATAGAATAGCGATTATCGACTTTATAATTTATTTTGATTAAATATAGAATAAATACTTTTATAAATCTATCTTTTACTAGATTGATTGATTGATTTATCATTTTAACGACCTTTTTGAATCTAAGACTATAGTAGGTCGGCTAGCGGCTTTCAGCCGCTAGCAGCTAAATATAAATAGTGTTTAAATACATTTTTATACCAAATAGTATCAAGGGATGGTGAGGAACTAGTCCTAGTAAATGAAAATAACTAAACTAATGAAATTAACAATTTGATAAAAATGAAAATAAAATCATTCTAAAATAAATTTCCAATCTA